>JAVJIF010016339.1:0-87711 GCA_038442645.1 Agave tequilana
TTCAAAGATCTCCTAAAATCTTTTAAGTCAGGCTGCATTAAACGCAGATAGGAAAGTCGCGTCCAAAGAACCGCGTCTCCTTTCTCAGATTGAAAGACATCCACCCGCGTTCCAGAAGAATGTCTGCGTCACGTCCCTTCAGCAAACAATGCTGCGTCCCTCGCGTCTGCTCTATCTGCGTCTTTCTCAGCAAGACAAATTCGTGTTTCACTCTGTGATTGACGCTGCGTCTCATCAAAAGGACTTAGTGAAATCTAAGTTCCTATGGAATGATGACCGCGTCTCACCCTGTGATTGAAGACCGCGTCTCTCAAATGAGCTGATGACCGAGCCTCACCCTGTGATTAACGCTGCGTCTCATCAAAAGGGACTCAGTTCTATCTAAGTTCCTTATGAACTAATGATGACCGCGTCTCCTTACGGATTGACGCTGCGTCTCATCAAAAAGGACTTAGTTCTGCCTAAGTTCCTATGGACCGATGACCGCGTCTCACTCTGTGATCAATGCCGCGTCTCATCAAGAAAAACTTAGAGTCGACGCCGCGTCTCATTGAAAGAACTTAGTTTACCTAAGTTCAGTATTCACAGCCAGTGATCAGGGAATTGAATTATCTACAGCTAAGCAAAGAAGATGGAAGAAAAACTTCAAAAACTTTTATTATATCAAAAATGATAAAAGTGTATACAAACACTCTTGGTGAACAGAGTGTCCTCTTCTTTACAAAAAAAAAAAAGAGGGAGGGAAGAAAGAGAAGGCTAAAAGTCTTGATTCGGCAAGGAACGGATGTGCTCCCTGAGACGATGCATCTCGTGCTGACGTGCCTTCTCAGCCTCCATCATGGCTTGGACCCGCAGCTCCTCTTCAGATAAAAAGGGTTTTGCAGCCAGCTGTGCTCGCAGAGATTCCAACCTGGAGGAATGAATGGTCTGGCTTTCCTCAGCTCGTGCCTTCGCAGCTTGTTGCTCCTCCAGCCTCTTCCGGATGGTGGCAAGCGTCCTCTCATTATCCGCGATCATGGCTTCCGCCTTAGCGATGGCAGATCGAGCATTGGTAATGGCAAGCTCTGCGTTTTGCCGGATGAACTCGGATTCCATTGAATCGTCAGCCAGTTTCTGACATTCAGCTTGGGAACGCTCGAGATTGCGGACCTCTTCAGCAACTTGTGCTTCAACCTCCTGTCGCTCTTGTTCCTGGGCGGCTAGGAGCCTAGTCAAGATGACCTGGGCTTCTTGAGAAGAGCTAGCATTGTCCAAAGACTTCAGCTCTTTCAGGTCACTTCCCAATCGCTCCACCAACAGCAGACACGACTGGGCAAGCAAGGAGCTTCCAGTTAATTCGATGTTACCGACCATGTTTCAAGAAACGTCCGGGCAAAGTCAAAAGAGCTACGCCCAGACAGGATAAAATCGATGCACGATCGCATCGCGTCAAGGGAACTGCTGCACCGTTTTGCGTGTCAGGAAATCCATGGTATCATCACCCGAGGTACTCCCCGACCCCCTTTCTATCATGAGGAAAGGGGTGCAAGCCGGCTCTTTTTGCGCGAGAGTCGTGCTGACCGTCGATATGGCAAGAGCGAGACTGGCCACTGGCACTTCCGGAGGTGTTATCTCTGTAGGAACCTCCACAGCTAATGATGGAGTAGTAAGCGCAACCTCCTCAGAAGCTTCAACCGAGACCTGAGCTGTGTGGCCTTTTGAAAGGGTACCGACCGTCGGACTCTCCACCTGAGCCCCCTCAGTTCTCTCTGCAAGTTATCGCGACATTAGCCACAAAGGAGAAAAGCGAAACATTTAAAATATCAGAACTTCCTTACCATCTGGGAGGTCCAGAGATGTCGAATCCTTAGGCGAATCCTGCGGAGTGGAAGTCTCCCTGGCTTCAATGGTAACCTCTTCATCCTGCAGAGTGGGTTCTTCTCCAGCCTTAGGGGTTGCCTCCTCTTCCAGCAAATTGGAAGGCTCCCCAATTTCAGTAGTCGCCCTCTCTGGAGTTATCTCGGCAACTGAAGCCTCGACTCCTTCGGACTGGGTCAGCTCTTCTACCGGTCTCCTCGATATGCGAGGAGGTTACAGCTTCAATGTCCCCGGCCAACCTGCAGCATAAAAGAAGAATGTTAAAACATCCTCTTCAAAATGAAAAGGGAAATTAGGTCAAAAGGTGAAAAGAGTACCTTCAGCGGGAATAATCGCCAGCTGTGATACCGTTGATGGCTCACCCCCGTATATTTCTTCCTCTGAGATGTGGGAGAACTTACTCGGATCAGGAAGAGCGGGTTCATCGCCGTAGTCGACCTCGTCTTCAAAATCGCTTTCCCCTGAGAGTGAGGAAGACGATAGCGCCACGCGCGAGACTTCTGCAGCCGGAGCCTTGCCACCAATTACCCCAGTGGTAGGACTAGGGTCAACTGCCCGAGGACTGGAGATGAAGACACAAGGCGACCCAGGTTGCTGTGCCTCATCTCTCCCTTCATGAGCAAGTAAAAACCCGGGTTGAACTGAAATCCCCGGAATATCGACATCTCCTCCACTCATGATGTCGACCTCTAGCTGCTCATCCTCGTCAGCAGTGGTGGCTCTGTCAACGAGCTCCCCTTCCTCCGCAGACCTACAGTCTCTGCTGCTCGACCTAGGGGCACGGACTAAATGAACATCCTCTTCAGCTATATCTTCTTCCCTAGGTACCTCAATGACAGCAGGGATGTCTTCAGATCGGGAGACTTCTGTTGTCAAGTCTCTCCGAACCTTCTTGGGAGCAGGTTTAGCAGTTGAAGCAGAGTGTTGACGACGCTTGCTTACCGCCTGTCGAGTCTTTGTTGCTCGTGGCTCCGCCCTTGCTGCTTGCGGCTCCTCCCTTGTTGGTCGCGGCTCCTCCCTTGTTGGTCGCGGCTCCACCCTTATTGCTCGTGGCTCCCTTCCCGACCTTCTCCCGACCTCCTTCTGGGCCTTCAGGTACTGGTCGGTGAGTTTCGAGTGTTTACCAGACTCTGACCTTGCCTCGAGATTTGCATTGATGCTCTCAATACATGAAGACCCCGAAGCGAAGTCCGGTGACTGGTTAACCTGAGAATACCAAGTGCAGAAGCTGAAGCTCAACAGCACTTGGACCCCTCGATGGGTAGACGGAAAGTTGCTCCCGTCCCTCCGGCCACACTGTAGTACCAAGCCCGAGCACCTTCGAACAAGTTCCCTTTGAAGGCGAGTCGAGCATTGGGATTCCCGACGTAGAGTTGATCGTAGCCGAACTGTCGAGCGAAACGATTCGGCATGTACGGCTCGATGGTGCATGAAGTCCCTTGCCGGAAAAGCACATATCCGGGCCGAATATTGATCAACCACCAGAAGACTCCCGCGGACAACCTCGTGAAGCCATCTGGGCCCGCGGAATCAGTAAATAGATCCCCGAAAGATGCACCAGAGATCTCGGGAAGCAGCGATTGAGCTGGTAATTCGCAGAATCTGAAAGTCGCTTCCTGACGTAATATATATAAAGATCACGCCAGCTCGAATCCTCCAACCGCTGTACAAAAGGGACGGAACTCTCCCTCCAACGCACCGCCGTCATCAGAGAAGGGCAGTGCATCACGTACCAAGCCATGAGGTACGTATAAGGCAGCTCGATCCGAGGGTTGGGGCGCTTCACCGTCGGATTCCCCTCTGAGTCAACATACGGCTTGCCGTGGGAGTCGACAGCTTTCGGCGCCTCGTAGAAACTCTTGGTTAGCGCCCGCAACCCGCTCTGAATGCCAGCCGCCACGGCCGGGAGAAGGGCTATAGGGTTGCCATGAGCCAGGAGCACCGCCGGGTACACCACGTCAGCAACAATAGCTTCATGTGGCAGCGTGGGCACCACACAACGCTTCAGCCACAGCATCAAGAAGCCCGCCAACAGTGCCCTATCGGAGATAGGGGTCCGGGCTTGATGGTGGAAGCTTTCAAAAACCAGGTCAGGGTCAAAACCGTCCTCGTTCGAAACCGTGGTGTAGAAGCCTTCAGAAGCCTTGTCGATCCTGTCTTCAATCTCCCTGTCGGAACTGGGAGCCAGTCGGGTTATCGGAGTGTCTTTATGATTGACATCATTGAATAAGTAACTGGCCCAAGACAGTTGCTTGACTCCCTGTGACCTCCAGGCGGTTATCTGACCACAAATGTGGAAGTGACACATCACTTCCCAGTAAGTCTCGTACACCCGAGGAAACTCTTTCTTCAAGAGGTGGAGCTCCTCAGTGGTCGGGACATATTCCTCATAGGGAATGTCCCCTGCTGCCAGCCCCGAGACCTCATGTAGCTCGTGCAGTGCAAGGCCCATCTCTCCGACCGGGGTAAAGAATGTCCCCGTCAGAGGATTGTAGCGCTCCAGGATCCCGAAAAAGTTATGAGAGCTGGTGGGATACCCCACTGTACGGCCCTGACCGCCGGGTACAGTCCCACACGCTTTAGCAGATCCCCAAGATCGGTGAGGACGAAACCCACCATCCTGCCCCACCAGTAGTTCTCCGTGGAATGGACCCACCCGGGCGAATGGAACCCGACCGGATAATCACCCTCCGCTTCCATGAACGCGTTGAGGAAGGTAGTGCCAAGTTGTGGTATCTCTCCAACCGGAACCTCAGACTTGCGCGACCCAGGGAATAGGCCGAGAACCGACCTGTCATGGCTATCATGACGGTGTACTTTATGGGAACTCAAATCACCGAGAGTAATCTCAGGGACATATCGAGAATGTCCCATTCCATCTTCCGAGGGACGGACATGTGCTGGAAGTAGGACAGCGGGAACATCCTCTCCATGCCTGGAAGAAAGAATCTTCCACCCTTTATCTGACGGAGCCATTTATAAGTTCCGTCATACGCACAATAGCCGCCATCATTGATACGATCTCCGAAGAGGAAGGCAGGCTTCTCCAGCTTGACGTGAGCATCCGTTGTGAATGCTGCATCGGTCATAAGTACCCGAAGAGTTCTCATGTCAACATTAGAGAGCCTCTCCCTGCGATCCTGCGACTGGTCAGCAGTCACAGGGACAGTCCTTCGTAGCATAAAGGTCAAGTCCCGGTCAGCACCACCTACATGTCCAAAGTGGCGCGTCTTGGCGAGTGAGGCAGAAGGATGGGGCACTGCAAAAGAAAAGGACACTTAGTTAGATACTTTATAAGAAGCTAAGTGTTCATAACCCAGACGCAGAAGAGATACTGGACGCAGGAATTATCAAATCTGCGTCCAGACCTGCGAAACCGCGCCTAGACGCAGAAGAGATACTGGACGCAGGAATTATCAAATCCGCGTCCAGACCTGCGAAACCGCGCCCAGACGCAGAAGAGATACTGGACGGGAATTATCAAATCCGCGTCCAGACCTGCGAAACCGCGTCCAGACGCAGAAGAGATACTGGACGCAGGAATTATCAAACCCGCGTCCAGACCTGCAGGATCCGCGTCTCCACCACCAGAAGGTCATGGAATGTCCTTGATGTCACTTCTGGGGTGCGAAAAGAAGGGAGTTATCCACCTTAACCCTTCCATCACCACAACCGCCAGAAGTTAAGGAGGGTAACTCCCTTCCTCTCACACCCCCAGATTTCTAAGTACTTGGACTCAAGTGCCAGACTCATCAAAATCGGCAGCTGATGAAACAGAACGCAAGGATCAAATCCGCGTTCTGCAAACCAAGTCCGCGTCTGAACCCTTCACAATTAGAAATATTCTAAGTGAAGAATCCGAAATGCAGGACCCAATGGCGCGAGGGTCCAAACCCGCGCCTCGGTTATCAACTCAAAGACTGCGTCTGAGACCGCGTCTGAGAATCAAACACGAGTTATATTTTGTGTTAAGGATTCTTAGGGTTCTATGAGCCTCCGTTAATGGCGAAATCCACGCCTAAAGGCATTATACCTGGGAAAAGCAGCGTCCTGCGCAGAAGAAGCGCCCCTCGGGCCTCGTCGACGGTCGCCCGTGAAGAAGATGCGGTTGGCTTGGTCTTGGGTGCCATCGTTAATCAAGAATCTGATGTGAGGATGAACAGGGAAAGAAGAACTCTGTTTCTTAAAAATCCTAAATAAAACGCTCGGAGAAGAAGAGGTATCTCTCCAACTGTGGCTATTTATAGGCCAAGATTCGCGAAGATACGTGGCGTGTGGCCCGATAGACGCCGCAGCGAGTCACCGCTTGACGCGTGGAACCAAATCATTTTTGAACAAGGAAGATCATGTGCCACGGCTCCTCAGCGAGTCATCATTCGACACGTGGCGCGGTTCAGTTAATGAACCGGGAAGTCCGCGCGCCAAAAGGTGAAATCCTGCCGGTTCCCCAGGCCAGCTGGCGGCGTAATCATGACACGGCACAGATTCGCACCCAAGGGACGCACCTCTCGATGGACATGCCCCGTCAGCATCTCCATAAATGCATTCGGAAGGTCGCGTCTCTCTACAAAGTCCACGTCCGACCCAGCGGGCCCAACATCGCGTCTGCCTCATGGAAGATCGGGCGCGTTTCCATTACCAAAGGACGCACCCTACAGAAGTCGCGTCTTTAAAGCAGTACCATCTCGGCTTTTCGAAAAGAACCTGCGTTCAGCCTCCTGCTTCTGCAAAATCAGTTCAACAGTACACTGACGCAAGCAGACGACCAACCACTCCTGGCTTAAAGCACACCCGTGACAGACTAAAAGCAATCGGGGAGGTTTAGACTGTGCATCTAGACACTCAACATGATCAACTCTGGTGGCTTCAAAGAGTTCAAACAGTACACTCACGAAGACCAACTCCAGATAAAATCAAACCCGGAGCACTAACAGTCCAGTCATGAAAGCAAATATGGCTAAAATCTAAAGTATTTCGAAATCCGTCCCAGTTAACTGCGGAATATCGAAAACTTTGGAGGGGGTTCTGTAGGCTGTCCAAAAGTTACTGGAGGACAAGCCATTGAAAAGCAAAGTTTCAAGCTCTAGACGCGAGGGACTATCACCCGCGTCTCAGCATCAAGGCGCGTTGGCTCGATGATTAGTCTACAATTCTGCATTATTATGTCGCATTTTCCCACCGATTTATGAATAAATAGTCGATCTAACCGTGTTTTGGTCTTAATTGCAGGTACAAGCAAAGTCCAAGGGCAAAGATGTAATAAGAGCTTAATTATACCCATTTATGGTAATTAAATCCGCATTACTTGGAGGCCAAGTAAGGGATCATCTAGAAGATACATTGAACCTAGCCTCTCGCGCACATCAGACGGATCTGCGGACGAAATTACCCAAAATGGTATATACCAAGAAGCGTCTCGAAGCCAGACGAAGCTCCAGACGAAATCCAGGGACCAGCTCCCTGGAATTGCTGCAAAACGCGGCAAGGGCGCGGCAAAGTTAGGGAGCCACGCGTCGATTTTCGACGCGTGGCCCCGTCTCGTCTTCTGGAGCCTTCTTCTGCCTATAAATATCCCTGCAATTGCCCAGAGCGCGAGCAGTCTTCGTTTTTAAGAGTAGGTCCAGATTTTAGTGTAGGTGAGTGTGTTCTTCATTTTTTATTTTCTTTCTTTGTTTTTAGATCATTGTAGTAGGGCTGTGTGATTCATAGAGAGAGAGATTGAGAGGGATTGATGTAATAGAGAGTGACACTCTATGTAAAGGTACCTCCTTTCTCCTCCATTGTAATCTCCTTCTCCTTCTAACATGATTTCTTGCTAACTTTTTCTTCTCATGGCAATCTAACTACTAACCACTAACCTATCTAACCACTTACTTGATAATCCACATGAATCGGGTTGCCTCTACAAGGCCTTGTTCTTGCAAGAGCCATTGATGGCCAAAGATGATGGATTCTAACATCTAACTTGCTAACTTGCTAACCAAGCTAACTCTCTTTTACTTCATGCTCTTTTATTTCATGCATTCTTTTAATTGTTGGTGAGTTGATGCTTGTACTAGCTTGTTCTTGTTGCAATGTTGTGATTGTTATGAACCATCGGTGAGCCATGCTTTGTACCGTCTCTTTGAAGGCAAGGATTGTGATGGCCGAGGATCAAAATGTGAGGCAACTATCTCAAAGAGGTTAGCATGGTTAGTGGAGTACTTAGTAGTTAGTAGCCATGAGTTTCTTTTACCTTTGTTTTAGAAATCGTTTCCAAATTCTTTTCTCATTTTTCTATCGGTGTTTTCATCGCCTCTTAGTTACCTTGTTCCATCTTCTTTACTTCTCTCTTGGTTTTTACATCGTCGTTTTCATCGCTCTCCTCACCTACCACATGCTTGTTTTCATTTTCTTTTCTTTTTCATTCTTTCAACATAGAAGAATGTTAACATCTGACGTGACTAGAGACTGTTAATGCTTCTATCGCCTCCCTTCCCTGTGGATACGACCCGTTAAGCCAATGCTATAAACGGAAGTATCGAGGGTATACTAAGCACATTCGAGCTTTCATTTGATTTCATATAATACACATTTTGTGTGCTAGTTTCCCCATCGATCAAATTTTTGGCGCCGTTGCCGGGGAAGGGAATGGTTTTGATGTCACGTTTTTGTTAACATTTGTCTTCTCTGTTTTGGTGTGCAGGGCAATATTTTCAGGTGCTTAACATTGCAGTACATAAACTAGTTTTGCCTCTCCTGCTCTAGAAAGCAGGGCCCCAGATTTGGAAGGAAAGCCGCGAAAACGCGACTTTTGCCGCGCCACCGCGGCCATTGTGCAAAAATTCTGTATCTTGTTTGTTCTGGGATGTGTATCTTGTAATAGCTAGTGATTTGTGCTGCTATCTTTCTTGCTTTGATTGCCTACACACCATAATAAATAAAAGAACTAAAATACGGTATTTGGATGCTTTTAAAACGGCTTAGGACATTTGCATTTAGGCATGTGTCAATTCAATTCCAATATACTGTATTTTGTTCTGTTGTTGTGATCTGGATGGAGATGTACATATGGCATTGCATATAGCATAGGACAAAACAGTGTTTGTGTTATATTCTTGTCTATATTGCACACTTGCACAAATTGAACTTAAGGGCAAAACCCAAACAAGATAAGTGGGATTTAATCACCCTTCCTTAGCCCAAAAATCATCTCCCCACTCACACAACCCAAGCCCTAATAAAATTTGAATAGACGTTGGCCCCTAGGGACATTTCATCTAGGTCTAGGTCAACCCTCCTATTGGCTTGTTTTTGATTTTTCTTTTCTTTTTGTTTGTTGTTTTTTTTTTTTGTTTGTGATTTTTTGTGAAATGGCATTCAACAATAACAATTCTTTCAATCCAAACATGAATCCATATTTCACACAAACTCCATTTGACTCGGATAATTCCAACCCGGCGTTTTATAATATGCACCAACCAAAATACACCAGGTTGGCCTTATCCGAATCAAAACAACCCATACCCACATTCTAATAACTATAATTTCCAAAATAATTTCAACTCGTCACAGAGTAATTGGGGATTCAAGTCCCCCGAGTTTAATTATCAACCTCCTTGTCCCCCATGTCCACCTTGTCCATCATATTCACATTATCCACATATTCATTCCCCGATTCCGCTTCATATACTCCTTTTTCTAGACCTCCCATTGAGAAAAATATGAGTTACAAAGGAGTATAGAAGCCAATCTACTAGAGGCAGAGCAACAACTTAAGACCAAATTAGCCTCTCCAATTCCACCACATTTTCAAGATACATACTCAGTTCCACCAGTCCAAAATAAAAGACCATCAATTTTGGAAATGAGTATGCGTGAGTCCAAACACAAATCCCAATATCTGATGGACTCACAATTTCAATATCACTTCCAAGACAATACTTCATCTTTCCATCAAAACAATGAAGTCCTCAATTATGGAAAGATGCTTGAAGAAATGACTCATGCACAAAATGCTAGAAATCGTGACATAGAGTTGATGATCCAAACTCTTCATTCTCATCCTATTTCTAATGTCACTAGCCACTCTATTAAAGAAGATGAGTCATGTAGTCTTGGAAATCCAGATTCAATTTCAGCACAATCACCTGAACTTGTCCAAATTCAGATCCCATTGATATTTTGGCAAGTTCTCCTTTTCCTGAAATTGAACTTGAGTGTGAATATGATCCTGAAATTCCACTTGATGATTCAATTTTCCTTCATGATTCAATTATGACTCCAGTATCTTCACTTGATTTCACTCCATTTCCCGAGTCAGTATTGGATCCAGTGCCTGCTGTCCATTGTGAAATTGAATCACCAATCATTCATGATGATCATATTGAACTTGACCAATTTCATACCTTTGAAAGTCCATTTGATAAATTGGTAAGTTCTCATTTTTTGTGGAATGAACTGAATGAGGAATGTGACTTTGATCCTCCAATTTGTGATCTTGTTCAAATTCCCGAATCACTATTGACTCCTGTTATGTTACCCAATTTGAGCAACATTTTAGAGTTAGTTTTGATTCCCATACCTGTCATTCCTGAACTTGAATCACTACTCATAGAAAGTCACATTCCATCATGGGGAAATGAATGTGGACCTGAGCTTTATCTTTTTGATTTGGACCCACTTCCTGAACGATCTCGACTCCCGAACCTTTACTTGACTTAAGTATTTTTCCTGAGTCGGTATTAGTTCCTGTGCCTCCTGAGTCCAAATCAATCATTCCATCTTTTCATACTCCATTCTGGGACAAGGATTTTGATAAATTTCACTCCGAAATTATTTTGAAAATTTGGAAATTAGATGGGGTAACATTTTTAATAAAAATCACACATGCATACATCTTTCTAGTGGGTTGTATCATGGAGGTCTATGGTGGGTTCCTCAAAACCCAAAGCAAAGTTGATTGGGCCATGTTCCGTGGACCAATCAGACCACCACCGGAACCACCACCTTAAGGTAATTTTTTTCCTTCCCTCTTTATTTTGTTTCATGCATACATATATCACGATGCATTGAGGACAATGCATGAAATAAGTGTGGGGGAGGGTTACTAACATAGAGTTTTTAGATTTTCTTTCTTTTACATTTCTTTTAGAAAAAAAAAAAAACTTTTTGAAATAAGAGACAAAGTTTGATCTATTTTTAAGAAAATTAAGATGTATCTTAGAAATTAAGAAAGCCTTAATTATGATATCTTAAACCTAGTTGAAATAATAGATCTTGTTTGAAATTATAGGCTAAGTAGAAAAATTGGGGAGATATTCTTATCTTGAATTTTTTGCCTTAGATAAGTATGCACTTCACACTTACACATTTTTGGGATGGAAACAAAGACCAAAAAGGCCATAAAAAAAAAGAAAAAAAGAAAAAGAAAAAAAAAGAAAAAAAAATATATATGTGAATAAAGCATCACTTATTAAGCTGGATAACTATGCCTCAAGAAGCATGATTATTCACGCCTAACGGTGGTAAAAAAATAATAATCCCCTTTAGTTTCGTGGCCTTTTTCACTCGAGACCTTAAACCGAGGGATGTTTTCTCATCTGGTGCCCTAAGACCGTCTGGTTTGGGAGTCATCGGTTATAGGCTCGTTACAAGGGTGAACTAGAAAGCCTAAACTAAGGGAAGAATAAAAAAAAAAAAAGAGGAAATATAAATATAATAAATAAATGGCTTTATGGTTAGAGGTGAAATCCCAGAAATCTTCACTGTCACGGTGTGCATACTATCTAGGTTTTATGAAAGATAAAATATTCAATCCAATTTTGAATTCTTACCTTAATTGAAGACAAGATCTTGCATAGAGACTAAGTTTAAGGGAGAATGATTATAGGTGGACTTATGACCTAAGATCACTTATATTTTTGCAAAAATAGTTCGTAAACTTGTCTCTCTTTCAAAAATGTGTTTTCAAAATACTAACATTTGTCTTCTTTCTTTATGGATTTTGTGGGTGTAATCCGCTGAAAACCCTCAGGAGACAACACTCCTCCTCTAGGGTAACCTAGAGGTTTAACGGCTTGTTGCACACGCTCAGTGCAATCGCGTCACCTGCGAAAGTGGTGTAATAAAATTGGTAGTATAGTTTTTCTTTTCTTATTTTGCTCGGGACGAGCAAAAGAATAAGTGCGGGGGTGTGATTAGTCTACAATTCTGCATTATTATGTCGCATTTTCCCACCGATTTATGAATAAATAGTCGATCTAAACCGTGTTTTGGTCTTAATTGCAGGTACAAGCAAAGTCCAAGGGCAAAGATGTAATAAGAGCTTAATTATACCCATTTATGGGTAATTAAATCCGCATTACTTGGAGGCCAAGCAAGGGATCATCTAGAAGATACATTGAACCTAGCCTCTCGCGCACATCAGACGGATCTGCGGACGAAATTACCCAAAATGGTATATACCAAGAAGCGTCTCGAAGCCAGACGAAGCTCCAGACGCAAATCCAGGGACCCAGCTCCCTGGAATTGCCGCAAAACGCGGCAAGGGCGCGGCAAAGTTAGGGAGCCACGCGTCGATTTTCGACGCGTGGCCCCGTCTCGTCTTCTGGAGCCTTCTTCTGCCTATAAATATCCCTGCAATTGCCCAGAGCGCGAGCAGTCTTCGTTTTTAGGAGTAGGTCCAGATTTTAGTGTAGGTGAGTGTTCTTCATTTCTTTTATTTCTTTTCTTTGTTTTTAGATCATTGTAGTAGGGCTGTGTGATTCATAGAGAGAGAGATTGAGAGGGATTGATGTAATAGAGAGTGACACTCTATGTAAAGGTACCTCCTTTCTCCTCCATTGTAATCTCCTTCTCCTTCTAACATGATTTCTTGCTAACTTTTTCTTCTCATGGCAATCTAACTACTAACCACTAACCTATCTAACCACTTACTTGATAATCCACATGAATCGGGTTGCCTCTACAAGGCCTTGTTCTTGCAAGAGCCATTGATGGCCAAAGATGATGGATTCTAACATCTAACTTGCTAACTTGCTAACTTGCTAACCAAGCTAACTCTCTTTTACTTCATGCTCTTTTATTTCATGTATTCTTTTAATTGTTGGTGAGTTGATGCTTGTACTAGCTTGTTCTTGTTGCAATGTTGTGATTGTTATGAACCATCGGTGAGCCATGCTTTGTACCGTCTCTTTGAAGGCAAGGATTGTGATGGCCGAGGATCAAAATGTGAGGCAACTATCTCAAAGAGGTTAGCATGGTTAGTGGAGTACTTAGTAGTTAGTAGCCATGAGTTTTCTTTTACCTTTGTTTTAGAAATCGTTTTCAAATTCTTTTCTCATTTTTCTATCGGTGTTTTCATCGCCTTCTTAGTTTACCTTGTTCCATCTTCTTTACTTCTCTCTTGGTTTTTACATCGTCGTTTTCATCGCTCTCCTCACCTACCACATGCTTGTTTTCATTTTCTTTTCTTTTTCATTCTTTCAACATAGAAGAATTGTTAACATCTGACGTGACTAGAGACTGTTAATGCTTCTATCGCCTCCCTTCCCTGTGGATACGACCCGTTAAGCCAATGCTATAACGGAAGTATCGAGGGTATACTAAGCACATTCGAGCTTTTCATTTGATTTCATATAATACACATTTTGTGTGCTAGTTTCCCCATCGATCACTCGACACCCGCGTCTCAGCATCAAGGCGCGTTGACTCGACACCCGCGTCTCAGCATCAAGGCGCGTTGGCTCGACACCCGCGTCTCAGCATCAAGGCGCGTTGGCTCGACACCCGCGTCTCAGTATCAAGGCGCGTTGGCTTTTTGACACCCGCGTCTCAGCATCAAGGCACGTCGGCCTGACACCCGCGTCTCAGCATCAAGACGCAAAGGTCTAAAACCCGCGTCTCAGTTATAACCGCCTTGGTTAAAGGACCAATCACTGCCTACACGTAAGGGAAATCAGTCCCCATCGTGGCGTGTCTTTAGCAGGCACGTGGGTTAGTTACCGCCCATGTAGCGGGGAAGTTGGCCCTCATTGTGGAGCGTTTTCAGGGGGCACGTTCACCCCTGGGACCTCTATAAATAGCCTCGTTGCTATGAGTCGAGGCGATAGGCATTAATCAGACGAAGAGAGACAGAGGGCGACACAGAGAGAAAAGAAGCAGATCAACTCTTCAGCAAGTTCGCTGCGTACGAGCTAGCTTTCGCCTACCTTCTCTTTTAGAGTTTTGGTAGACAGAGCTGTGTTACTCTTTCTACCGGCCGAAGAGGAGATCCCTGAAGGACGGTCATCTGGTCAACGGAGAATAAGATTCACTCTCCACCGCCACACGAAGAACCCAGCCTTAAACAAAGGGGGAATTCAAGATTCAATATTCTCCCTCCCTTGTAACCGGAAGGAACAGTTTTTGTTGTAATCCTTTTCATTTGATTCAAGGAAAACTTTTACTGCAAATTCTTGTCTTCTCCTTTTCCGGGTCATACACTAGGTAATGGTTATACTTGTATATATTCTTTGTAAATAATTTTTTGACTTTTTTTTTGTAAATAAAAGTTTCTTACCTCTTACCTATTTCATGCATACATATATCATGATGCATTGAGGACAATGCATGAAATAAGTGTGGGGGAGGTTTACTAACATAGAGTTTTTAGATTTTCTTTCTTTTACACTTTTTTTAGAAAAAAAAATAAAAATAAAAAAAAACTTTTGAAATAAGAGACAAAGTTTTGATCTATTTTTAAGAAAATTAAGATGTATCTTAGAAATTAAGAAAGCCTTAATTATGAATCTTAAACCTAGTTGAAATAATAGATCTTGTTTGAAATTATAGGCTAAGTAAGTAAAATTGGTGAGATATTTCTATCTTGAATTTTTGCCTTAGATAGTATGCACTTCACACTTACACATTTTTGGGATGGAAACAAAGACCAAAATGTCATAAAAATAAAAATAAAAAAAAGAAAAGAAAAATGTATATATATAAATAAAACATCACCTATTAAGCTGGATAAATGTGCCTCAAGAAGCATGATTATTCACGCCTAACGGTGGTAAAAACCTATTAAGCTGGATAAATGTGCCTCAAGAAGCATGATTATTCACGCCTAACGGTGGTAAAGGAAATAAATAATCCCCTTTAGTTTTGTGGCCTTTTTTACTCGAGACCTTAAACCCGAGGGATGTTTTCTCATCTGGTGTCCTAAGACCGTCTGGTTTGGGAGTCATCGGTTAAAGGCTCGTTACAAGGGTAAACTAGAAAGCCTAAACTAAGGGAAGAAAAAGCAGAAAAAAAAATATATATATATAAATAAATGGCTTGATAGTTGGAGTTGAAATCCCAGAAATTTTCACTGAGCACGGTGTGCATATTATCTAGGTTTTATGAAAGATAAAGTATTCAATCCAATTTTGAATTCTTACCTTAATTGAAGACAAGATCTTGCATAGAGACTAAGTTTAAGAAAGAATGATTATAGGTGGACTTATGACCTAAGATCACTTATATTTTTGCAAAAATAGTTCGAAAACATGTCTCTCTTTCAAAATGCATTTTCAAAACACTAACATTTGTCTTCTTTCTTTATGAATTTTGTGGGTGTAATCCGCTGAAAACCCTCAGGAGACAACACTCCTCCTCTAGGATAACCTAGAGGTTTAACGGCTTGTTGCACGCGCTCAGTGCAATCGTGTCACTACGAAAGTGGTGTAATAAAATTGGTAGTATAGTTTTTCTTTTCTTTTCTTTGTTTTGCTCGGGACGAGCAAAAGAATAAGTATGGGGGTGTGATTGGTACACAATTCTGCATATTTTACCACATTATTCCCATGCATATTACAAATAAAAATATGATTTACTCATCTTCTCTATATTTTTACAGGTCCACACTCTAATGGAGAAAAAGGCCAAAATTCCTTTAATTAGCAATAATTAAATGGAATTAATTCCAAGCCCAAAAGAGAGCCCAAGATTGAGCCCAGGATCTGGAGAATTCTACGCACCAGCTCAAGATTCTAGAAGGCCACGTGGATAACAACCTCGTAACAAACTTGTACAAAAATCTGGGATCCAACGGCCACAAAAGTGCCGCAATTTCCCGCGCTTTTGCGGCAAAATCTGGGCCGTTGAGTCCCAGATTTCTGCCACCTGTTCGTCTTCTGGAGACTTCTCTCTGAGCCTATAAATACTGGACCAAGGACCTGCGAAAAAAGAGAGAACGTGAAGAGGAGAGATTAGAGAGTAGATGCTTGTAATTTTTGTAGGATTTTTCTCTAGGTTTTTAGTTCTTTAGATCTCCTTCTTCCTCCCTAGAAATTCTGCAAAAGAGAGTTGTAAGAGAGAGAAAGCTTGTGTACATCAAGGAGTGACAACTTGTGAAGCAAGGATTCATCCATCTCTTCTCTCTACTTGAGCATTTTCTAGTAACTTTACTTGCTTTCTTTAATTCTAGTTTTACTTTACTTGCAATTTTATTCATGCTTTGCTTTTCTTTTGTAATGGCTAGTAGCTAATTCTTTCTTCTCATGGATAGCTAACTACTTACCTTGCTAACTACTAACTCATGGGTGATTGCTATCTTTAATCTTGCAAGTTGTATGGTCTTCTCTTCTCTGATGGGTTACTTTCATGCTTGGCAAGTATCTTGTTGTAATTCTCCATATGATTCATGTGTGCCTCATTTAGAGCCTTGTCTAGAACAAGTGCCTTGATGGAACATGGAGATGGATCACCAATATGCTATTTGTTGTACAACTTCTTTACTTCCATTAATGATGTTGTATCTTCTTCCTTAGCATCCCTGAGTGTAGCTCTTTTGATTCCATTATTGAAAGTCTAATTTGTAGGCCAATGACATCTATGAGGCTACAAGACAAGTCCAAGAATGATCACCCGTCATCCAAGTGGGAAAGTAATTAGACCAACACGCAAGACAAATCTTTGCCGATGAATCAACATGAGGCATGCATTCACCATCACGGAGTTTAGTAAGTTTAGCAAGGAAGTAAGGTTAGCTAGTCATGGTTTTCTCATCTTTAAAGTCTTCTTCAAAGTTTTCTTTCTTTTAGTTCTAGTTCCAAAGCCAATCTTGTTTTGATTTCTTTTCATTTTTCCATAATGCACAAATCCACCCATTCTTTCATATTCTTTTCCATGCTTCTTGCATTTGTGTAAATACAAAGAAGAATCTTCGTTTTCTTTCTTCACTACGAACCGTAACGATTCCATCGCAAGCTCTCCCTGAGAATCGACTCGGTATAGCCCTTGCTATAACGGAGATTGGAAAGGGTATATTAATCATATCAAATACATTTGTGGAGTAAACAAGCACTAAGGTTGATTCTAAACCTTCTCTCTTTTACATAATATTTGTGCAAATACTTCACACATCTCTTTCCCAATCACGCACGGAACTCAACCGGAAAATCACCCTCCGCTTTTATAAACGCGTTGAGGAAGGTAGTGCCGAGTTTTGGTATCTCTCCAACTGGGAGCTCAGACTTGCGCGACCCGGGGAACAGGCCGAGAACCGCCCTATCATGACCATCATGACGGTATACCTTCTGGGAGCCCAAGTCACCGAGGGTAATCTCAGGGACATACCGGGAAACGTCCCATTTCATCTTCCGAGGGACGGGCATGTGCTGGAGATAAGACAGCGGAAAATCCTCTCCATGTCTGGAAGAAAGAATCTTCTATCCCCTATCTGACGGAGCAATCTATAATTTCCATCATACATGGAATAGCCGCCATCGCCGATACGATCTCCAAAGAAGAAGGCAGGCTTCTCCAGCTTGACGCGATCATCCGTTGTGAATGCTGCATCGGTCATAAGCACCGCGAAGGGTGTCATATCAACATTGGAGAGCCTTTCTGGCGCTCTGCGACTTGTCAGCAGTCACAGGTACTGTCCTTCGTAGCACAAAGGCCAGATCACGGTCAGCACCACCTACATGTCCAAAGTGGCGCTTCTTGGCGAGTGGGGCAGAAGGGTGTGGTACTGCAAAAGAGAAGGACACTTAATCAGACACTTTATCAAAAAAATGCTAAGTGTCTACAGTCCAGACGCAGAAGAGATACTGGACGCAGGAATTATCAAATCCGCGTCTAGACCTGCGAATCTGCGTCCAGACGCAGAAGAATACTGGACGCAGGAATTATCAAATCCGCGTCCAGACCTGCAAATCCGCATCCAGGCGTAAGATTAGTGGGATCAAGTCCGCGTTTTGCAAACCAAGACTTATGAAAATTCTCTAAGTACTTGGGCTCAGGCGCCAGATTCATAAAAACCAGCACCTGATGTCACAGATCGCCAGGATCAAGTCCGCGTTTTGCAAACCAAGACTTATGAAAATTCTCTAAGTACTTGGGCTCAGGTGCAAGATTCATCAAAAACCTGCACCTGATGAAAAATCTTCAAGTCCGCGTCCGAACTCTTCACAATTAGAAATATTCTAAGTGAAGAATCCGAAATGAAGGACTCACTGGCACCAGGTCATCAAAACCGCGCCTTGGTTATCAACTCAAAGATCGCGTTTGAGACCGCGTCTGAGAATCAAACACGGTTTGTTTTCTGTGTTGACGGTTCTGTTAATGGTTCTCCTCCAAAAGATATCTTTTTTGGGTTCCATGAGCTTCCAGTAATGGTGATGTTCAAGCTTAAAACGGCGTTATAGCTGGGAAAGAGACTTCATGCGCGGAGGAACCGCCCCTCTGGGCCTCGGCGACGGTCGCTCTTGAAGAGGATGCGATTGGCTTGGTCTTAGGTGCCATTGGTGATTAAGAATCCAGTAATGGAGATGAACAGAGAAAGAAGAACTCTTTTTCTTAAAAACTCTAAACAAATGCGCTCGGAGAAGAAGAGGTATCTCTCTGACTGTTGCCATTTATAGGCACAAGGATTCGCGAAGATACGCGGCGCGTGGCTCGATTAGTTCTGCAGCGAGTCATCGCTTGACGCGTGGAAGAAATCATTTTGATGATTCGCGAAGATCATGCGCCATGACTCTGCAGCGAGTCATCGCTTGACACGTGGAACAGATCATTTAATGAACCGGGAAATCTGCGCGCCAAAAGGCGAAATCCCGTCGGTTCCCCAGGCCAACTGGCAGTGCAATCATGACATGGCACGGATTCGTACCCGACGGTCGCGTCTCTTCGATGGACATGCCCCGTCATCGCCGCATAAATGCATTCAAAAAGTCGCGTCTCTCTAGAAGTTCGCATCTTTCCAGCCGGCTGAACATCGCGTCTGCTTTATGGAAGATCAGTCGCGTTTTTCATTTGCCAAAAGATGCACCCCGTGAAAGTCGCGTCTTTAAAGCAGTACCATCTCTGCTTTTCAAAAAGAACCAGCATTCGGCCTCCTACTTCTGCAAATCAGTTCAACAGTACACTGGCACAAGCAGACGACCAACCACTCCTGGCTTAAAGCACCCCCATGACAGACTAAAAGCAATCGGGAGTTTAGACTGTGTATCTAGACACTCAATACGATCAACTCTGGTGGCCTCAAAGAGTTCAACAGTACACTCAGAAGACCAACTCCAGATAAGATCAAACCCGGAGCACTAACAGTCCAGTCATAAAGGTAAATTCAGCTAGAGTCCAAAGTATTTCAAAATCCGTCCCAGTTAACTGCGGAATATCGAAAACTTTGGAGGGGGTTCTGTAGGCTGTCTAAAAATCACTGAAGACAAGCCATTAAAAAGCAGAGTTTCAAGTTCTAGACGCGAAGGCTCAGCACCAATGCGCGTAGGCTCGACACCCGCGTCTCAGCATCAAGGCGCGTAGGCTCGACACCTGCGTCTCAGCATCAAGGCGCGTAGGCTCGACACCCGCGTCTCAGCATCAAGGCGCGTAGGCTCGACACCCGCGTCTCAGCATCAAGGCGCGTGGGCTCGCACATCCGCGTCTCAGCACCAAGACGCGAGAGATTCGCACCCACGCCCCAGTTATAAACCGCCCTGATCGTCGGGCCAGTCACCGCCCATGTAGCGGGAAGTTGGCCCCTCATCGTGGAGCATTTTAGGGGGGGCACGTTCACCCCTAGGACCTCTATAAATAGCCTCATTTGCTATGAGGTCGGGCAGCGATCAGAAGGCAATTGGAGATCAGAAGAAAATTAGAAGGCAGAAGGCAATCAGACGACAAGACAGAGACAGGAGAGAGCTCAACTCTTCATCAAGCTTGCTGCGTACAAGCTACTCTTTGCCTACCTTCTCTTTGAGAGTTTTGGTAGACAAGAGCTGTGTTACTCTTTCTACCAGCCGAAGAGAAGATCCCTGACGATCCCGACGGTCATCCGGTCAACGGAGAACAAGATTCACTCTCCACCGCCACACGAAGAACCCAGCATTAAACAAAGGGGGGATTCAAGACTCAACATCCTCCCTCCCTTGTAACTGGAAAGGAAACAGTTTTGTTGTAATTTTTCATCTGATTCAAGGAAATTTACAGCATCTCTTCTTCTCTTTTTTCCGGCGCGTACAAGAGATCATCTCTTGTACGCGCCGGAAAAAAGAGAAGAAGAGATGCTGTAAAATTTCCTTGAATCAGATGAAAAATTACAATAAAAACAACTTTTCCTTTCCAGTTACAAGGGAGGGAGGATATTGAGTCTTGAATCCCCCCTTTGTTTAATACTGGGTTCTTCGTGTGGCTGTGGAGAGTGAATCTTGTTCTCCGTTGACCGGATGACCGTCGGGATCGTCAGGGATCTTCTCTTCGGCTGGTAGAAAGAGTAGCACAGCTCTTGTCTACCAAAACTCTCAAAGAGAAGGTAGGCAAAGAGTAGCTTGTATGCAGCAAGCTTGACGAAGAGTTGAGCTCTCTCCTGTCTCTGTCTTGTCGTCTGATTGCCTTCTGCCTTCTAATTTTCTTCTGATCTCCAATTGCCTTCTGATCGCTGCCCGACTTCATAGCAAATGAGGCTATTTATAGAGGTCCTAGGGGGTGAACGTGCCCCCTAAAAAATGCTCCACGATGAGGGGCCAACTTCCCCGCTACATGGGCGGTGACTGGCCCCACGATCAGGGCGGTTATAACTGGGGCGTGGGTGCGAATCTCTCGCGTCTTGGTGCTGAGACGCGGATGTCGAGCCCACGCGCCTTGATGCTGAGCGACGGGTGTCGAGCCTACGCGCCTTGATGCTGAGACGGTGGGGGTGTCGAGCCTACGCGCCTTGATGCTGAGACGCGGGTGTCGAGCCTACGCGCCTTGATGCTGAGACGCGGGTGTCGAGCCTACGCGCATTGGTGCTGAGCCTTCGCGTCTAGAACTTGAAACTCTGCTTTTTAATGGCTTGTCTTCTAGTGATTTTTAGACAGCCTACACCTTTAGCAATGTAGACTCTTTCTGTTGTAGCTCAGAGTCTCTCTTCTGCATCTCCGGCCCCTTCTTTTCCAGCTCCCCCTAAGCTGCGCCACCTCCTCCTCCCAGCTCAAGTGAGCCTCCACTTTCGGCTCAAATCTTTTTTGAGCTGTCCAATCTCCTCAGCCGTCACCTGCCCTACAGCACTGAGCTCTTCCATCCTCCGGCGCAGATCAGAGACTTTGCCCTCCTTAACCTTCAGCGCATCCTAGTGGTCGTCCAGCAGCTCTAAGAGGAGAACCATGTTCTGAAGGGGAAGCCAAAGTTAAGCGGCACTCAAACAAATAACTCAAAATAAGGACGTCAAGCCACTTTCCTTGGAAAAGTCATTCTTCAGATGCCATCTTCGCTCCTTCAAAGGCACGACTTTGAGTTCTTCAAGCCCCTGAGGTAGTCTTTGTACCCGAGGGCCACCTCGAATCACTCCTCTGGAAGAACAATCCTAGTTCTGGATCCAAAACGATCCATCCCAATGATAGTTCTTGGAATTGTATGGCAATCCCCTGGGCGCCGACACCACCGGTTGCCCTTGCACCCTCCACACTGAGGATGCTCAACAATGTCTACCCTTTCAAGACTATGTGTAGACGAAAGCCTGACATCATCCATAGTCGGTGGGTGCTATTGTCTCAATCCCTCTTGGGGAGCGACTCAGTGGTAGGATGCCCCATAGGCATTAGGGTCGTACCTTCAAACTCTGCAATGGTTTCAATGATAGGTGAAGCTCCCCGAACACCATCTACACGATCTGAGGATTCAACCTAAGCCTCCTTAGCCTCAAAGTACAGCTCTACAGTGATGCGAAGAGGAGAGGGTGTGGCTTTAAGCAGGTCTAACATCCCTCATTGTTGGACTCATCGAACAGGAGCCAACGCTTCTTTTGAAAGAGAAAAGCAAGCATTGAGAAATAGTCCCTACTAACAAAAAATTAAAGAAGGCCAGGATCTACCTAGGGGCATGGGACACGCGAAGACTTGGCATGACCCTCTTCCTTTAGTGGGAACCATCCGTCCTGAGACCCTCGACTCCTTAGCAGGTTCCTCAGGCTCGGAGGCAGGCTGGATCTTACCCGATGCTGCAACCTTCAGGATAACCAGGGGTTCTGGAGGCATGTTCGAGTCTAACTGCCAACTCTAGTTGTGATTGTTTTAGTCGAAGGTCGTCAACCTGCTCAACTTTGCCTCAACATCAGCGTTTGGCAAAGCCCCCCATGAGAGCTGAAGTGTAAGTTCCAAGTGACTAGGACTACCCCGCGCTCATCTTTAGATTCATCCTCCCATGGGCCGCTTACCGAACCACGGTATCCTGCATACCATGGTCGTTGTTGACCATATTGACAATAACTTTTTCAACCCTGCTTTGGGGGGAAAATAGTGCGCACCTTGGATAGTCTTCCTTAATGAATACGCGACGCTGAAGATCTTGAGCTGGCATGCTCCAGGACTGTATAAATCACAAAAGGCCTCAAGCCTTAGAACCATGCCCAGGCTACTATCGACAACTGAGAGGGAGCAACTTTGTAAAAGTCAAAACACTGCGAACGAACTTTGTCATCTGCAACCTTAGCCCCAGTGCTAGAAACCTGGAGGTGCATATATACACCCTCCCTTTTTAGGTGGGGCTGAGGAAACATCAACACTGCTAGGGCAAAACTCAATTTTAATTCCTGGATACAAATGAAATCCATAGCTGGCCAAGGACTTATCTACTTTCTCTTGATCACGAAGATTGGAGGGTTTTCGGATCGAAGTCCATTCCGATCCTGATACGATGGGAAGTTCTTCTTTCCCTTCTCCTCCACCATGGCCTTTTCTTTGCCCACGCCGCTGATCATAGCAGACGTACCTCCTTTCTTATTGCGATGGAATAAGAAGACAACTGAGTTCTGAGAACCAAAAAATCAAAAGAGGACAAGAAAGTAGAAGGAGGCGAGAGATTTAGTAAATACTTAAACCCGGATAGTTGCCTTCTTAAACCCTAGTAAATCAAACCGTCTCTCAAATCGGGCCTTACATATGTTAGGTGTGGATTAAATTTGAGCCATCGCTCCAGATACGCGATACCCACTTCGAACACCGCTTCAACAAAAGGAATGATGACCTAATCAAGATTGCAGTGGATATGACACACATTTAAGGCTCTGCTAGCCTACAAAGCGACACACGCCATTACGAGACAAAACTTGAAACGACAGCAACTGAGACGTGTTCAAATCCAAAATTATTATATGCTCCTCTCTTTCTATTAGAGTCCCCAGGAACTTATAACCCCTGAGGTAAGTCCTGACTCTTACAAAGAGAAGAGAGTAGAGGGGGCATCTGTAGCGGTCACTTTTTGACCCGCCTAAGATTGTGATATATTGTCTATTCGGCCCCCAAGGGATGCGCGACACGTGGCCACTTCCAGAACAACTGATCAGAGTCTCTGTCCAGTTCGAACTCCAAGCGGGTCGGGTAAGTGGAAGAAGAGATAAAGCTGGTTGAAGGAAGATCTCTATTTTTAAGCATAATCATCATCCAAATGGGGCAGTTACCCCTCGAGGATAATTTGTTGCAGCAAGGCGCAAACTACCAGATAGAGATAGACTCTTTCCTATCTCGATTAAAGCTAGGATGATCAGCTCAACCAATCAAGATGAGAATTTTAAGTATTCAAATTGAGTGGGACTCTTTTACCTTATCTTGTAGATATTACTTGTATAAATAACAGACCCCTCTCAACAAGGAAAGGGATCACGATCGAAATCTAGAACCCTTAGCACACTAGAGAAGCCACCTGTAATTGTTATTATTATAATGGAATTCTCCTCTCTCCCGTGGTTTTCCCTTTTTGGATTTTCATGTAAGTTATGTATGTTTGTGCTTGCTATTATTTTAATTTAACTATCCCTCTCCATTATTTTGGTGCATGAATTGATTCCTTAAGAAATTTACCCACCGAAATATAAATATAATAACAATTCAAGATATAAAGAAAAATACAATGAGGATAGTCTGCAATAGGATCATGGTCAAATCAATATCTAACATGGCATAAGTATACAACACGCAAGTATGCTTTAATTTACAATATATTGTGGAAGTTGTATTTGTATTAATTATGTTAGCGAACACCAATTGTCACATGTAGTAGAATGTACCATATCCTACGTCTACTATACATGTCAATTAGGGTCATATGTTATTTGAAACTGATTGGTGGAGACATTGTCTGTGTTTTATGTGGGTCTCGTACATACCTGTCACGCCCCGCTTCCCAAAATACGTGGAAACGGGAGTCGCGACGAGAGTCGACGATGTATATACGCGAGAAAAAATACCCACGCATATACGCTAAGCTAAAGTAACCCGAACAAATTAACAAATCTACCATGATAAATCAATATCACTACAATATGACATATAAATATCTAACACAATGGTATCAGATGAATAAAGGAAATAAAATGGCAACTGGATGTGATAAAGATAGAATCAGAAAATAATATGAATAAAAGAACAAGAATACCTATAATCAAGAAAAGAGAGATTCCAACTCCTCGTAACGCGTAAGATCACACGAACACCTGAACAATATAAGAAGATGTCCAATACCCTGGACATGCGAATTCAGGGTCGTCAGAAGCGACCTAATGAGCATGTGTGTAAAGAGGAGGTGTTCGTGCATAACAACACAAGCAATAACAACATGATAACTGAAATGAAACATAACAGAATAATCAATGTCAAGAATAAAGTTATGAACGATATATAATGGTATCCTGACCACTAATGTCAAGATGTGCGTCCTAGTATCTGCCACTAGTCTGGTATAAATCCGGTCATGTATACAATCATATGTCGATCATAATATTATTTACATACAGTCGGGTGATCACGGTCAGTCACAATACATTAACAATTTATCATTATTAATTATGTCAGCGAACACCAATTGCCACATGTAATAGACGCATCCCATACTACGCCTAGTACACATGCCAATCGAGGTCCTTATTTATTGAAACAGATCGGTTGGAGACATTGTCTGTGTTTTAGGTGGGTCCCGTGCATAGCCAGGACCACGGCCCAGACTCCTGGTGCTAAACCAGGACCTACCGCAAGGTAGTCAGGAACATGTATAACAGGAACAGGAACAGGACGGGGTGCCAGTCAGCCCATGGGAATCCTGCAGTGTAACCCTCTTTCGGCTGCGCGACCTAAATCCTAGGTCCACCCAAAATATAGACGCTGCTCCTCCATCAATTTCTCCAACCCCAGTGTAAGTTGTTTAATATCACGTTATTTAGATTATCAAGATTATTTAATGTACATGTTACTTGGACCACTGGGATAACTAGGTGGGTAACAACATCAACATGTGTAATCAGGATGCCATATAACAGGATATGTAATAAGTATAACATGAGTGTTGTTATCGTATACAAATATTTTCCAGCAACTATAATAACATGGACATTATAATTATCAGGTATATGTCACGTATAATCAGTCAAGTTCTTCAGGTGAATCATGATATTTTAGAATAAGTAATGACCTGTTGGCATGAATAGAATAATTCGGCAAAGTATATAATCAACTCAGGTCCTCAAAGTCATCGACATATCCATCCTCTAAATCACCGGTATATCCGAATCTCAATAGGTTTCCATAAAACTCCGAACATATATATGATCACCGATATCAATGAAATCACTCTCATAATAACTCTATCTGCATAACTGAATTGATCAATAGCTAAACATGAAGACATGGTATATCCTCGAGATCAATAAGTCAACAGATACTGAAATCATAACGAAGTAAGGGAATCATCCTCAAACAACATATGTGAAAGTACACCTATAGGGGGGTGAATAGGTGTACAACTAATCTATGAACAATAATACAGAAATTGAAAACTAATTGCAACACACTTAGTGTAACCAACGAGTGTAGCCGAATTCCCGGTGAAGGGCTCTGAACTAACTCCTCTTGATTCCTCTGAATAAGAGTTGAGGTGCTATATGAAGCTCTCGTGGTTAAACACAAGTGAGGCACACAAACAAACACAACCAAGTATATAAGAATGATATGAGAATATGAATCAATGCAAGGCACAATATAAGAGAGAGAGTTGAGAAAGTGGATCAAACGCAAACACCAAGATATGTTTCGAGGTTCGAGCACACAGCTCTACGTCCCCGCCTTCACACAGAAAGATTTCCACTAACTCATCCACATAGGACTTCCCACACAGGGAACCTCCACTGAGGATTTTGGGCAATACAATAACCGGAGTACACGACTCCTCTCTCAAAATAAACACAACCTCTACACTTAGAGGCTGGGCACAAAGCCACTCAAAGATCACCTCACACTTAAGGGATACAACCCAATTGCACAACCTCCTCTACACTTAGAGGGAAAGGCACAAAGCCAAGCAATGATAAGGGTTTACAACTTGGTGGTCTCTTTCAACCACAAACCAATTTTTTCACAAAATAAAGATCCTATAGATAGGATAGTAGATAAGCTCAAGTGTGAGAAAACAAAGTGTTTGAACAAAGAAAATCACTTAGGAAAATCTCCAAATAGATATAGAATTTTTAGACCAAAAATCAATTCCCAAAAGACTATTTTCTTTGAATTATCAAACACTTTAAAAACAAATGAAGATTGATCTTTTAAATCTCTTTTGAAAAACTTGCTCTTAAAACACTTGAAAAGATCTAAAATTTTGCTCTTGAAAACTTGTTAAGAAACAACTCAAATGGGGGATATTTATACCCCAATTGGAATCTGCCCGTTGGCAGCAGAAAATGCCCAGATTGGCCTTCTGGTCGACCGGCCGGTCGACCGGCCGGTCGACCGGCCGGTCGACCGGCCAACGGTCAAAAAATCGACCGTTGAGCCCTCCGGTCGACCGCCCGGTCGACCATGCCCAGAACCAGAGAGCAACGGCTCTCTGGCCGATCGACCGCCCGGTCGACCGGGCCAACCCGAGAGTGGACTGACTTCAGTCGGTCGACCGCTTGCTCGACCAGCCAAACATACTGGCCTTTGTGCACGTCTTGTGCACATCGTTCGACCGGTTCGATCGACCGACCACTGGTCCGGTCGACCGTCCCGGTCGACCGCCAGAGCCTGGCAGGGCAAAATACAGGATTCAAAAACTGGTCTTTTGGCTTTAATAAAATCCCATAAAATCTCTAAAAATCTACAAAAATAGTTTCAGTATAATATTTTGATATAAAAACATGTTGAGTAAAGTCAAACCATGTTACAAACATTTTGAACAATTTTTGTGACTTGAAAAATTTACCTTAAATCAAATTCTGTATTTTCCAAAACTTGAATTTTTGAAATGAAAAATCGTTTTCTCCAAAATTCATGTAAATACAAAAACATGATATTGAAACAAATTTGAAGCATACAGTATATGGATAGAATCCATTATACATATAAAGATATATATCAATGTTTTTGACATTAAATCCGAAAATAAGTTTTGTTTAAATACAAAACCCAAATACATGAATAGGTTATCAAAATAAGCTTTTCTAAGAATATGAAGCATACATGTATATAGATCAAATCTAATATACATTAAACCATGTAAACTTATTTTGATTCAATTCTATTCATGAAAACCAAGATCGGTTAAACCGAAAATCAAAACCAATAAACATGAAACTTGAAACAAGTGTGTGTTGTGAACTTGAGCATATCACACTATCTAACTTTACAATGGATCTAAACTAACTATTCTAAAATAAACGAGGTCTTCTTGTAGAGCGCCGTCTCCAAGTCGACTCGATCTAAACGTGATCCACCGAGCTTGACTCCATCCGAGTGCTAGATATGAACTTGACGCTCGATCTCTTAAGTCACCATGTGAAAGCTCCAAAATACCTTTGTTAAAGCTAATCACCTACTAATATCTTGGTTAAATATCTGAAACTAAATATCACAAGATTATTAGTAAACTATAACTACATGAGTTAATCATCATCAAAACTAGAGTGGAAGGCCTCTGGGCCAACAATCTCCCCCTTTTTGATGATGACAAAACTCATGGAGTTATATAGGCATGAATTAAAGTTAAGTTTCAAAGAAGCTCCCCCTTAACTCATGCATAGCAATAAACTATAAGATATGCAATGAATGTTAAATATGAATATGCATAAACATGCATAAAACAATGAAAGAAACATGCTCTTGATACCAAAATTTTAAAATAAATTACTTTCCCTTTTTAAAAATAAACATGTTCTTAAATACTAATTGAAAATATAAACTTAAAATATTACTCTTGATACCAATAAAAAATTTCAATTGAAAGCTTTATCAATAAAAGCAATAAAAGCTCTTGATATCAATCAATAAAAGCTCTTGATACCAATTGAAAGATAATTAATAAAAGCTCTTGATACCAACAATAAAAATTTTAACAAAAGTTCTTGATTCCAATAAAACAAACAACAAAATATGTTCTTGATACTAATATCCATGCTCTTGATACCAATATCAACAAAACATCAAAACATCAAACAAACTCTCTTGATACCAATATGAAACAAATTTTTACCAATATCAACAAAACATCAAAACATCAAACAAACTCTCTTGATACCAATATGAAACAAACTTTGATATAAACTTACAAATAAACAATAAACATGCATATAAACTCAAATACTTCTCCCCTTTTTGTCAATCATCAACAAGGGGTTAAAGTAAACAATAAAATAATGTTCTCCCCCTTTTTGTCCGAAATAAAAATCAACAAGGGGTGAAATCAAAACAAAACATTATGATATCAATTGAAAAATTTATATCATTTAGTGCATCATGATATCAATTGAACATAAATAAAATATACCAATTGAAAGTACATAAAACAAATATTTTTATATAAATTTAAGTAAACATGTCTATATTATACCAATTGAAAGTAAATATAACATTTTGAAGAAATCAACCAAAAATTTTGATATCAATTGAAGATGTAAACATATAGGTAGTCTCGATACCAGTTGTAAAAATTAGTACTAATTGAAAATATTTTACACTTTTGATACCAATTCGAAAATCATAAACCAATCTTTTTGGTTAAACACAAAACTCATTTTACAATAGAGATACCAAATAGAAAATAATATCAATTTAATGTTTTTGATACCAATATTGAAAATGAAGCATCTATCAATTAAAAATAATGAAACATATACCAATTGAAAATGATTTTTCATTAAGAGCGAATGATACCAAAAAAATCAATATCATTTTTCAATCATTTTTCAACATAAAGTGTGGGAGTAAAATACCAAAGGTAAACAAAACCATTAAAAGGTGAAATATGATTTTCTCCCCCTTTATGAAATACCAAACAAAATGATGCATAAGCTTGTATAAGATACCAATTGAAACATAATCAATTGAAATATAATAGTCATTTAAGAAATCAAGCTTAGCATAACCAAAATTTGTGCTCAAAGATATAGAGATATAGTAAGCACAAATAAAATACATATGTATGGAAAAATTGAATACCAATCGAAATTATACTATTTGAAGTGTAAGCATACATATATAAAACACATATATAGTATACAAAAAAAATGTCAATAGTGATACCAATTGGAAAGATCCAATGATACCAATTGAAAGTATAATAAGAATCAAGTGTATAACTCATATTCCCTACCGCCCATTCATGCACATGTTTAAATAGATTTTCAATAATGATCATACAAGGCATTGTCGCCCAACCAACCGCCCTTGAATGGGTAGGGGTTTTCAAAAATAAGTTTGAAAATATAGTATGTTTGAAAACTCTACCATATGAAGAATACCACAACTAGTTATATGAAAAATTTGTAAACTAGTACAAAATCCTTCAAGTAAGGAATAAAACAAAATATTTTCCATGAAAATATGAAAATCACATGATCATCAAACACTCAAGGGTGTATAAAGCATATATAGTCTCATGAAAAAAAATCATGAGTAAACAAAAATGATGTGAGTGTACAAGTATAATGTGAAATAAAAGTCATGGAAACAGACAATTAAGCTCAAATACGAAATTTCTTAAAAACATGAAAATCATCAAAACTAGAATCCTTCAAGGTATATGTATGTTTTGTACAAACTAGAGTATACATACATATCCTAACATAAACGAGTCCACAAAAGTATATGCATGAAGGCAAGTGGCTCAAGATGTATATGTATAACAATTAGTTTAGACAAAATAGACATATACATGAAGTTTAAACACAAACATAAAAATATGTCAAAAATAAGGAATACAAGTCAAAATGTATGAATCATCAAAACTAGGCTATACTAGTACATCTAATAAGTACAAATGAGCATTCAAGCACAAACACATAATAATCTATTTGTGTCTCACTAGTTTATACAAGTATATATCCAAGTTTTAATGAAAAACTAACATCTAGACATGTAACTAAAACATGAAGCATAGAAATCACAACAAAACTCATATGATCATTATGTAAATGCACATGCATTAGATCTATGATATACATAATATTTAAAACAAATGTGAGAATACAAAGGTATAAGTCCATATTAAATATGGGTGTCTCAAATACTAATCATGTATGCATAGGACTAATAACATGGCATATGGCATAATGAACATTAAAACATGACATGCTAAAATCAATATATGAAAAGCATGTAAACATAAATGAGGAGTTAGAGATCGTTACCAAAACCGATAGGGTACATCTCTATGTCTCCAAACCATGATGGTCTTCCCACCAAACTCTCCTTGAAAGTGATGCATCCATATAGTCCTCTTTAAGCTCGGAACGCCTCCACCTCAAGGCACCATCACTCTCACGTTAAGTGAGAGCCTACACCTACATCACATAGAATAGGAGTGGTCTTTGGTACCCATACTCTTTTGGTCCATGGGGTTTAGCTCCTTTCCTAACCCAAACAAATTTAGTTGCTAAATTTACATCATGTATCTTATCATAGCAAAATTTAGTAAGGTGGCCCTTACGTCCACAATGTGTACATGTGTACACATGAGCATACATTGTGTGATGGGTGTTACGTGAGGAGCATGTGTATGCCGTGGTTTGTGTGCATGCATAGGAGGACTTGTTTCTTTTGAAACATAGATTCCAAACGTGAGTGGTTCAAAGCACATTGGCTCAAAGTGGAGCCTAAACATTCAACACTCTTCTTAAGCATAGATATATCATTTTTCAATCAAGGAAGAGGAGGTGCATGCAATAGGTAAGCTAGAATGTGAAGCTACACTAGCATGGCAAACATGAGAATCTAAATCATTTTTCAAAGAAATATTTTTCTTGGAAACCAAATCCAAATCCTTTGAAATAGAAGTAATTTTGTTTTTCAAGGATTCATTCTCTTTTAAAACAAAATCAAGTTTTGAAGTTAAAGCTCATTTTTCTTCAAAATATTTTCACAATCATTTTTATTTTTTAAAATCTTGTTTTCATTTAGAGCAAGATCAAGTGGGATTTAAGTGAGTCACGTTCACTTGAAATCTCATCCCTTTCTTGCAAAGCAATCTCAAGTCTAGAAGATATTTTTATTTTCTTCTTTTAAACCAAACTATCCTTTTTCAAAAGTTTATATTTTGAAATCAAATTTTCACAATTTTTAGCTCGTTCATTATTTAAGGCATGTGCATCCATACACTCATTACAATAAGAACTAGTACTAACATCTAGCTGAGTATCCGAATGTACCTCAAGGAGTCATTCCCTTGGACCATGAAGCAACGTTCGTCGGACTTGTCTCGACTAGATTTCCTCTTCTTATTGATAATCGTTGGTAGCTCGGGAGATGTCAAAATTTTCCACACTGCAAAAGCGGAATCATAATGAGAAAACACATGTAAATATTTTTTATCAAGAGATGCTCTAAGTGCCTTAAGGGCTTGTGCATTGGCCTTTATATGCTTTCTATCACTAAGGTAGGATTCCTTGGTAATGGCAAGGTAAACTTTATAACCTAGGGCTTTTAAATGACAACTCATCATAACCTTCCATATATCAAGTCTAGAGATATCAAATATGGGAGGGCTATCCATGAGTGCAAACTATATGTGTGCAAATGCAAATGCAAATGTAGATTAGCAACCAAGATCACACTCCTAGGTGGTTAAACCAAATTCAGAGCGTAGGCTCTGATACCAATTGAAAGTACACCTAGAGGGGGGAGAATAGGTGTACGGCTAATCTATGAACAATAATGCGGAAATTAAAAACTAATTGCAACACACTTAGTGTAACCAACGAGTGTAGCCGAATTCCCGGTGAAGGGCTCTGGACTAACTCCTCTTGATTCCTCTGAATAAGAGTTGAGGTGCTATATGAAGCTCTCGTGGTTAAACACAAGTGAGGCACACAAACAAACACAACCAAGCATATAAGAATGATATGACAATATGAATCAATGCAAGGCACAAAATAAGAGAGAGAGTTAGAAAAAGTGGATCAAACGCAAACACCAAGATATGTTTCGAGGTTCGAGCACACAGCTCTACGTCCCCCGCCTTCACACAGAAGGATTTCCACTAACTCGTCCACACAGGACTTCCCACACAAGGAACCTCCACTGAAGATTTTGGGCAATACAATAACCGGGAGTACACAACTCCTCTCTCAAATACACACAACCTCTACACTTAGAGGCTAGGCACAAAGCCACTCAAAGATCACCTCACACTTGAGGGATACAACCCAATTGCACAACCTCCTCTACACTTAGAGGGAAAGGCACAAAGCCAAGCAATGATAAGGTTTACAACTTGGTGGTCTCTTTCAACCACAAACCAATTTTTTCACAAAACAAAGATCCTATAGATAGGATAGTAAATAAGCTCAAGTGTGAGAAAACAAAGTGTTTTGAACAAAGAAAATCACTTGGAAAAATCTCCAAAATAGATATAGAATTTTTAGACCAAAAATCAATTCCCAAAAGACTATTTTCTTGAATTATCAAACACTTTAAAAACAATGAAGATTGATCTTTTAAATCCAAAAACTCTTTTGAAAAACTTGCTCTTAAAACACTTGAAAGATCTAAAATTTTGCTCTTGAAAACTTATTAAGAAACAACTCAAATGGGGGGATATTTATACCCAATTTGGAATCTGCCCGTTGGCAGCAGAAAAGGCCCAGATTCGCCTTCCGGTCGACCGCGGTTGACCGGCTAATGGTCAAAAAATCGACCGTTGAGCCCTCCGGTCGACCGTGCCCAGAACCAGGAGCAACGGCTCTCTGGCCGGTCGACCGCCCGGTCGACCGGGCCAACCCGAGAGTGGGCTGACTTTAGTCGGTCGACCGGCCAAAACATACTGGCCTTTGTGCACGTCTTGGGCACATCAATCGACCGGTCCGGTCGACCGACCATTGGTCCGGTCGACCGTCCCGGTCGACTGCCAGAGCCTAGCATGGCAAAATACAGGATTCAAAAACTGGTCTTTTTGGTTTTAATAAAACCCATAAAATCTCTAAAAATCTACAAAAATAGTTTCAGTATAATACTTTGATATACAAACATGTTTGAGTAAAATCAAATCATGTTACAAACATTTTGAACCATTTTTGTGACTTGAAAAATTTACCTTAAACCAAATTCTGTATTTTCTAAAACTTAGATTTTTGAAATGAAAAATCGTTTTCTCTAAAACTCATGTAAATACAAAAACATGATATTGAAACAACTTTGAAGCATATAGTATATGGATAGAATCCAATATACATATAAAGATATATAACATTGTTTTTGACATTAAATCCGAAAATAAGTTTTGTTTAAACACAAAACCCAAATTCATAAATAGGTTATCAAAATAAGCTTTTCTAAGAATATGAAGCATACATGTATATAGATCAAATCAAATATACATTAAACCATGTATACTTGTTTTGATTCAATTCTATTCATGAAAACCAAGATCGGTTAAACCGAAAATCAAAACCAATAAACATGAAACTTGAAACAAGTGTGTGTTGTGAACTTGAGCATATCACACTATCTAACTTTACAATGGATCTAAACTAACTATTCTAAAACAAATCGAGGACTTCTTATAGAGCGTCGTCTCCAAGTCAACTCGATCCAAACGTGATCCACCGAGCTTGACTCCATCCGAGTGCTAGATATGAACTTGACGCTCAAGCTCTTGAATCACCATGTGAAAACTTCAAAATACCTTTGTTGAAGCTAATCACCTACTAATATCTTGGTTAAATATCTGAAACTAAATATCACAAGATTATTAGTAAACTATAACTACATGAGTTAATCATCATCAAAATTAGAGTGGAAGGCCTCTAGGCCAACAATATGGTCTAGAATATCTACTTCTGATACTTAACATCAATAAAATATCATCTAAATAAATCTCAAATACTCACAACTATAAATCCAGCTACGTCGATCTCATCTTAATGCAGATCAGGCTTCATTATGAAGAATATAAATCCCAGATCAACTCTAACTTTAGATCAATCCAAACACAGTCCAACTTTTCTCACAACTAAATCCAAATCTAGAATGATAAATAACTAAATAAGAACTAGTAAGAATACTAATATCCCGGTGACAAAACATCCAGTTCAGAAATGTCTAACATTAATCACATCTGATCCATTATCTGTGACATCTCTAAATTGTCTCATATCAATAGAGACGTCATATATACTTGTCCATAATATCCAAAAGAGTTCCGGTCAGAAATAATCACCAAATACATGAATATTAAATCTGATGACTAATACCAGTTATATCAACCTTAAGATCGAGCTGAGTCAAGTCACAGTCTAGGGTGTATCAAAACTAGGCCTAAGCCAGCAACAATAAACTAACAGTACATGAAATGGCACTGATACAAGCTCCTATCAACTACGTAAATAAAGTGAACAATCATGGATGTCTCATGAAGTAGTACAAGTAATCAAACTGGTAAAATATAACAGAAAATCACATGAAATGATAAGTGTAACATGTAAATGCATACCGACAACGGTAAATAAGGAAATGCATACGAACACTCACATGAAATGACGCTGTTTTGAAACCGAATCGCCGTCTGGTCTTTACTGCACGAACCGGTACGGATCTATGAATCATCCTATAGGTCGATCTTCGAATCGCCATTGTATTGGGTCCACAATGAGCATGAATCTGGATCGGGTTCGGGTCTCCTATAGCTGGGTTCAGATCTCACCAAGCGAATTCGAAACACTGTAACACGCAATCAAACACATGAACTCACACAAATATACCCTCATACATGTATACACTTCACAATATACACACATAAACATACGTGTATACCCGCATATATACGTATACAAGTATACACATACATACACTGTTCCACGCACGCATGTGTATATAAATATAAATACTTACACACACTCTCATACACGTATATAAGATTATATACATACATACATCTATACATACTTATATATACATACATACACTTACATGAATTAAAACCCATACACATGCATACATCCTTGCATAAATACATGCATACACATACATGCATATCACAACCACTCATGCACACACCAACACACATTTTAATTAAACTTCCCAATTATTACAAGTTTTCCCTTATACATATATATAACACTAACCTCGGGGCAACTTGTGGCGCGCCGACGGAGTCTCTGACTGAGGCATCGGGGACCGCGGAGGGTGTCGTTAGATAGAGAATATCGCCGTGAAGGTTGTGGGTGCGTTCGCGCTCGCCGACAGTGATCAACGGCGATCCACGGAGAGACGGAAGAGGGTTCAGACCTGCTTTTGCCATGAAAAAGTGGAGTAAAGTAATGGAGTAGAGAAAGTATGATGGAGATGGAGTTCGGCAGTGGCTTGGATTCAAGGAGAGGTCTCGACCAACGACACTTGGTGGGTGTTTGGCACGGCAACATGGAGGGGAGAGGGCGTGGGGGCTTGTGCGGCAAGGAGAGAAGTAAGGTTGTTGTTGGGCCATGTTGCAAGAGAGAGTTCGGCTAAAAATAAGGTGATGGTTGTGTGCGCGGGGATGTAGACGGATCTCGGCATGGATAGTGTGTTCCGTTGGGTTCCCGGCTTGAGCGTGGTGTAGAGGAGATGAAGAGGGAGGTTGGGCGACTGTTGTTATTGATAGGGAGAAGAAATAAGAGATTAGGTTAGGATTAGGATTTATTAAGGTCATGATTTTGAAAATAGGATTTGGATTAGGTTTTGGGTTAATAGGTAAGGATTTCATGGTAATAGGTTATGGAGATAAAAGAGGATAACGGGTATGGGTATTGAGTATAGGGTAAAGAATGGAAAATAGGGAAGGAAGATACTACTACTAAAAATATAAAAATACAAGCCATAATAATAGTCACACTAATAATAATTAATAAACACTAACAATATAAATAATAACACTAATTGTAATAACAATAAATAATAATTATAATGGAAGAATAATAATAGTAATAACTACCGCTAATAATATCAGTAAATAATAAGAATGATACTAAAAATAATAAATACTTTAGGAAAATAAAAATATAGTATTGTAAATTAGGGATCTTACAATACCCAAGATCACGGCCCAAGCCCCTGGTACTGAATTAGGATGTATCGCTAGGTACTCAATAGCCATAACAATATAACATGACGTGATGCCAATCATCCTCGGGAACCCCACGGTGGAACCCTCTGTTGGTTGCACAACCTATATCCTAGGTCCACCCAAAATATCGACGTTGTCTTCCCTATCAATTTTCCCATCTAGTGTAAGTAGTTTAATGTCATTACTATTCATGTTACTTACGTTACTGGGATAATATGATCACAATAAGTTAACAACGTCAACAATATAAATGAGATCTCAGTATCACAGTAGACCATGGTTTCAATATTTTTCCAATAATTTTGGTAATATTAACTGTATTTATCATGCAGTAATCATGTATAATTAGTGAAATAATTCAAGAAAATCACCAAAATGTTCAAAAGTAATAATAGGATTTTTTTGGATTTTTTTAAGAATCTCTGTTTATTTATAATCATTTTTCAAATGACAAACAATCAATAATTCAAACAATTAAATTTTAAAAAATTTAATAATTATTCACTAAATATAACATACTTATTTTATGTAGGTATAAAACTGAATAATTTCAGAACTAAATGTTTAATCATTAGCACAAAATTTAAATCATGGAAATTTACTATTTTCGTAACACTAGAAAATTAAATAAGCAAATTAACAAATTTAATATTAAACAAGTAATTACAAAAATTTAACTATAAAATAAAGATAAATATTTAAATGGAGTAGAAAGCACTCACCTGAGTTTTCCACAGATCCAAATATCGAGTTATATAGTTAATTCGAGAATCTACATTCAATTTAGTTCAATTTAAATAATGATTATAAAGAATATTTTGTTTTAAGTTATTTGAAGTAATATGGTTTCAAAATAATTTTACAGTATTCATTAATTAATTTTTGATTTTACACAAATTTTTTTGGAATTTTATGAATTTATTTTCAATTTTTTCTAAATTTGAATATTGCTAAAAAAAAATTAAAATTCTTAACGGTTCTGTTGCTACAGTAACTTGTCTGATACTACAGCGTCGGGTCTGGTGCACAATGGGTCGATTTCTGTGCTACAGTACGGTTTGGGTCATCTACAGTGCGGGTCAGGTTTACTCCTGCTACAGTAAGCTACAATAACATTTTCCTATTTCTTTATATTTAAATTTCCCTTTTATCTTTTTTTATTTATTTAATTGGGTTGGATTTTGGTCTGTGCTCTGCACAGACCCGAACTGGATCTGCATTGGCACCTGGGCCTGGTGTCTAGCCCTGCCTCGGCTAAAGGCCGAGGGTAACTGCTGTTGCGCTCGGCCAGAGGCCGAGAGCAGAGATCGCGATTTTTTTTTGATGATAAAGAATCTTAAAAATCAATAAAAATCAATATAATTAGAAGGTAAATCTTGGGTGCTGCTAAATATTTTTATTGGGTTTTTATGGCTAACTTTTGGTGATGAAATATGTGAAACAAAATAATGTGCTCAGGGTGTTCGGGGAAATGCCCGATGAAACTAAAATTATAAAAATTGAAATTCACTCATCTGCATCGCTTCCCTTCAGTCTGAACTCTCCTCCCTCACGTCCAGCATGCCAAAGGGCGTGTTTGTTTCGCCGCAAAACGCCGCAAAACGCAAGTCGTAAAACTTCTTTTCCATTTTCCGTTGTTTGTTTCGCTGAAAAACAAGTTGCAAAATGCAACTCTTCTTTTCTCACTTACAGTTGTTACAGTTAAATTTATGGTCATGTAAATTTCACTTTTACACTCATATTTTCTCACTTGCAGTTGCTACAGTTAATTTTATGGTCATGTAACTCTCACTTGTAGTACACTTACAGTTCAAAACAGTTACTTGATAATCAATATATAATTTAATATTATTAAATATTTAATATTTTAAATAGTGTTCAATTTCTTATTTAATTATTTAATTATTTTATATTTTTAATCTTTAATTTTTTTATTGTTTTTAATATTGTTTTAATATTTAATATTTTACTATTTTAATTTAATACTTTATTTAATACTTTATTATTTTATTAATACTTATTCCATTTTTTATTATTTTATTTAGAGTTAATATTTTATTAATATAACAATATTATACTTTACTATATATTTAATTATTTATTTTTTAATATAAAAATTAATTTATTAATATCATAATATATTTTATTATTATATTAATATTTTATTATGTTAATATTGTAATAATAATTCAGTATAATAATACTATAATGATAATTTATTATTAAATTATAATTATATTTTACTTTGTTAATTTTATATTTCTATAATATTACAATAATATTATAATAAAATTTATATTATAATAATTTTCAAGTATTTTTAATATTATAATATTATAACTATGTTTTATTATTGTTGTAAGATTTTTTAATATTTATATTTTATTAGTATTCTTAAAATTTATTAATGTTCTTTAGATTTTCTTAAAATTTTATATTATTTATTTAGTTAATATTTTAGTAACATTTTACTATTTATACTAATATTTTATTAATATTATTGTTATAAATAAAATATTAAGATTATTAATTTTTTATCTCAAATTTATTAATACAATTTAATTTGCAATAGTAGATTTAATTTAATAGAATTTATAATATTTAAATCACTGCTACAGTTAATTTTGTGGTCAACTTTTTCACTTACACTTTTACATTACCAACCAAACACCGTAAAACACAATATACTTTACCATTTACACTTTCACTTTATCAACCAAACACCGTAAAACACAATATACTTTTGCATTTACACTTCACTTTATCAATCAAACACCGTAAAACACAATATATTTTCTCTGCTACAGTTCACTTTTTCCATTCTCATTTTACGACTTACGACTTGCGACGTTTTGCAACGAAACAAACAGGCCCAAAGTCTTGCCTAGATTGGGTTTGAGGAAAGAAAATGAGAGAGAAGTGGAAAAGTGTGGAAAATTTGGAGTTTTGTCTATGGGATTTGCGATGGTGGAATGACCATAATATAATCACCAAAATTCCCCATTTAAATTCTGGGAGTAATTGGTATGTGGAGGAAGCCCATGAGCATGTAGAGGTGAATTATTTGGTGTTTAATCAACCAAATAAATTGCTCAATTAGACGGAAAACAACTGGAATCTAAAGGGTTTGTATATAGAATTGAATATATGCCCATTTTTTAGTATCACACGCCAATGTGGCAATTTTGTTTACACTCTCACCACTAGCCAACCTCGATTCTAACCCTAGTGTTAGCACCAAAAAGGTTTCTATTGTTTTTTTTTTTTTGTTTTTTTTTTTTGGGCCGGGGGGCGCGGGGGGGGGGGGGGGGGGGGGGGGGGGTGGGGGGGGGGTGGGGGCGTGGTTGGGGGTTTAAGGCCTAAAGGCTTGCGGGCCTTGTAGGCCCTAAACCTAGTTTCATGATATGAACAAACCGAAAAGGGAAAAGGATTGGGCTTGAAATTGTGGGTTTGGGCTTACTTTATTTATTTTCTTTACTATTGTTATTGCATATAAATTTTGCATTAATATATTAATTATTATTGTATAATAACTTGTATTGATATGTAACTATTATTTTGTATTACTTATTATTATTTAATATTAATTATATATTACTAAACAAGGATATTACATTCTACCCTCCTAAAAGAAAATTTCATCCTAAAAATTTAAATTTTGAAATAGAAAATATCTATCAAGGAAATAGAAGAGGATAACGATCGCGGATGATGTCCTCTCCCTCCCATGTTGCCTCTCCAGTGGAACGTCTATCCTAAGATATTAGGACAAGTGGAACGATCGATTCTTCAAGACTTTAACGCTACGATTCAGAATAGTCACCAGTTTCTCAATATAGAGCAAGTCTGGTCTAAGCTCCAACTCCAAATGATCCAAGACATGATTGTCATCTCAAACATATCTCCGCAACTGAGATACGTGGAAGACATCGTGCACGCCTTCTAGAGACATGGTATTACAGTGACCCCGCGCCTGAATGCGCGCGCAGCCACTGCCCGCGCTAGTGCGCTTGCAGGTGGCTGAGCCAAGCGCGCGTGGGGTGTAACACCCCGCTCCCGGAATACGTACTTAGTTGCGTATTCATATTTTCTGATTGTATTTTTGATTTACTTCCTGTATTTGTTTTGTATTACGAATTATTTATATGATCGTTTTGCCTTGGATCTGGATTCGTGAACTCGGAGTCACCCTACTCTGAACGGGGGACCGATCCTAGAGTATTACTCGATTTGGACTTTCTGGTATTCTGATTTGACCGATTTCAGTTTCAAACATCATTTTCTAATATTCTAGATTTTTCGTGATTTTCTGGAATTTTCCTGAATTAAGTTGAAAATCTTCAAAACTGGGGTTGACCAATACCGCGGACCGATTCTCAGATTTTTAATTTACAAACGGAGTTGAAATTCTAAAAACGGCTTTCCTGTAACTTCTTAAAATCACATTTTCTATCTAAATACTTTTTCTGAGAATTTTCTAAATTTATCAAAATTCCACTGGATTTGGTGTCAGCCAGTACCACTGGTTGATTCCAGGAATTTTAGTTTACAATTGGAATCAAATTTCTAGATTCCGCTTTTATATTACTTCTTAGAATTATATTTTCTCCTTTTAGGCATTTTCTGAGATTTTTCAGATTTTATCAAAATTTGGCCGACCCGGTATAGACCGGTATTGACGATTGACTTCAGGATTTTTATTTTGAAAATTGGATTGAATTTATTAAAACCGATTTCATCAAAAATCTTTTTATAATATTTATTATTTTTGAGAATTTTGGGAAGCTTTCCAAGCTACTTTATTTTTTGGACTTTTTTGGAGTTTTCGGTGTTTTTCCCAGATACCGGAATTTTATCGAGATATTATACTTTTCTCTTTTTCTCTCTCCTCGCTAGACGCGAGTTTCACCAACCTGAATTCAACATTTAATGCAGAGATGTGCTCTTCATACTGCATTTAATGCTTGTCCTGCAAGATCAATTCTGAACCATGCTTTCTTGTCTTTTTGTCTAACACGACTTTTGCGCTTACCTCCTGGACGTAGACCTCGTCTCCGCGTCTGGCTTTGTTTTGCCTAGACGCGGATTTGCTTTTATAGGGACGCAGCCCATTTAGTGGAGACGCATGTCTTTATGTAAGGAAGGGAATGGCAATATTATATTAATCTTTTCCCTCCTTATAAATACACCCCTATCTTCTTCTCTTTCTTTCATTTTCCTTTCCCTCTCTTTCCAGCCAACAACCAACAGAATGCTAGGCAGCAAAACGCAGCCATGGTGGCCTCTTTGGCCGGCCATCCACCCTCCAACTCCACCACCATTTCCACCACAAATTCTACCATCATTCTCTCCTCCATCTCCTCCTCCATTCCAACAACAACAACCACAACAACACCACCTCCACCACCTTCTTCTTCCTCTTCTTTTCCACCAAATAACCCATCTCCACCACCACCTTCTCCACCATCTCCACCACCATATACTCCACCTTGGCCACCAACGACCATGCCATCATCCTCTCCTCATCGTGCTCTTTCCAACGAGCTATTGGTTCGCTCTCCGAAACTCCTTTTGTAAAACTCCAAAAATCAAAAAATGAACTACACTTGCACCCTATAATTTGCTTGGGCTTGGAGCTTTGGTCACTTTCTCCGGCCAACTCCGGCCAACTCCGGCCGCCGCCGGTGACCGCTGGCCATCGCCGGCTACCACCCCTTCCCTTCTCTTCTTTCCTTTCCTTTTTCTTTCTTTTCCTTCTTTCTTTCTTTCCTTTCTTTTTCCTTTCCTTTTCCTTTTCCTTCTCTTCTCTGTTTTCCTCCCTACCTGCATCTCTCTCCTTGTCAAAATTGTGTCACCCTTCCCTGCGTCCCTCTCACTTCTTTCCCTGCGTCTCCCTTTTATTTTCTTGTCTCTCTCTCCTTCTCTGTTAATTGCTAGACGCAGCTCACCTTCGCGTCCAAGCAATTCTTTAACGCGATCTTCGTGTTCTTGATATTTGTATAACGCGATCCGCGCGTTCTTGTATCAACGTGACGCGGCGCTCATGCTCGCGTCTGCATTCTTCTCATGTTATTACTTGGACACGGGTCTCGAACCCTGCGTTTGTGATCTCTACGCGACACGACTCCCGCGTCTGCAATCCCCGCGTCTCACTCTCAAACCCGCGTCCCCCTGTACATACTCTCTCTCCCTGTACACTCACTCTCTCTCTCCATGTACTTCTCTCTCTGGTTCTCTCTTTCTCTCTCCTCTCTCTCATTCTCTTTCTCTCTCTTGATTTCCCCTCTCTCTATCACTTTCTCTCTAACGCGTTGACGCGTTGATTTCCTGGATTCCGGAGATCGGAGATTTCACTGTATTTTCTAAAGACTTAGGCGAGTGTTCTCGCTTTCCTCTTGGCTTTCCCATTTCATCGGGTCGACTTGTATTATTCACGATTTATGCTGTTTGGAACTAACACTTTCTTTGATCGTGTTCAGCTATTATTCTATCACTTGACAAGTACATGCTTGATATATTAACACTTGACATGTTATTACTTGATACCTATCATCTACATGCTAATACCTGACACCTGTCTATATCACTTGTCAACTGTTGTGTCATCACCTGACACCCGACTTGCTACTTGACACTTACTTCTTTCTATGACATGACTTATCACCTGCCCCCTGATATATTAATACTTGACCTGTGATTATCACATTTACGGGAATACTATACTTGTTATCCTGCATTACATGCAGTGACTTGAATCTTGTACTTGTTATCCTGTATTACATATACAGTGACCTGAATTTATAGTACTCATGTACTCCTGAACTCCTGATCATGTCTTGCACTTGCTATTCCCGTAAATTGACAATTACATAATAAATCATAAAAATGAACAACTTGCATCGGGTCGGGGAAAATTTGCGGCTATCAATATATGTTCGTGTTTACAGTGGTACTAGGCATGTTGTGCAACTAAAACTTCCGGTCTGACCTGTGGGCCTCCAGGCGACCGAGGGGAGTGCTGGCTCCCTCCTTCCTGGTACCATCTTGATAAGGGCATTCTATAAGACCCTCCTGATCGCCTTGCGGCAGGTTCCGTCCACCAAGCAACGGAACAATCCTGGGCCGTGGTCCCGGGTATGTACGGGACCCACTGTAAACATTGTTCGTTGATACCCCCGTTTGTTTCCAATAACAACCTTGCTTTACTCAGATGTGGATATATGTGCGCTGGGACGCCAGTTCACATATCTAGACATCGGGGTAAGACGAGTAATAATAATAATAAAAGATGCCAGCTATGAATCTGTAGTATGCCTTACCATATTTGCTTGTATCGGGTTTTACTTCGGATTTCTGGTTTTATGATTATTATACTACACCTGTTCATATCCCGCCTATCTCCTGCTCTTATCTTATCATACTATGAATCTTTCCTACTTGATATCATATGCTGTATATCTACTTGCTCCTGCATGCTTGTGCCTACGACACGGTTTTCATGTTTATGATCCAGATTTTTCGATACACATGTGCTTATCCATACTCGCCATCTGGCTTTCGCATCACCACTCACCGGGGAGTTCTGACTCCTCTGGATCCTCATGTCCAGGTTTTGGAGCTTGGAGCATGTGGATTCTCCCAGTTGCTGATCAGAGTGGCGCAGCGGTAGCGTGGATCTCCAACTGACCGTCCAGAGCCCTATCCTTCCAGGCCCTCCTGTTCGGCTCTTGAGTTTTCCTGTTATGGCTCTGAGCCTCCATATTGTACTGTTCATACATGTACATCTCCTTGTATTCTCGCATTTGCACCTGTCGTTGATGTAATATTCTTGTAATATTTATCACTTCCTGTGATAACTTTGTAACTGTACTCATGTGTTGGAATGTAAAATGCACCACGTGCTTCCGTACTCTGATTCTTGCCTGTACTGATGCTTAGCGTATATACGTGAGGGTATTTCTGACCTGCATATATACGTCACAGTAACGTCTCTGTACCCGCCGGATTGGGGCGTTACAGGGTGGTATCGGATTGGGGCGTTACAGGGTGGTATCAAGCCTAGGCTCTCACATCCTCAGTACAACCAGTCGCAAATTAATGGTAAAGAAATTTGCAACTGGAATGCATGAGTCTTGGTTATACAATCCAACTACAAGTACAAAGTTATCCCTTCTCTATTGATAATCTTGCACTTGAATTCTGAAGTTCTCCCATCCTTTCATACTTCAGTTTCTCGTTATTCTTAGACCAACTCGGACATGAAAAGACGGGGAAATCATAACGGTTCTGGTTCTTCTTGGGGTAGCCCTAAGGGAGGAAGTGTTGATTTGAGATAATTTCTGCAAAATATGATAAAAAACTAACAAGAACAGACGAAGGTCCTGTACCAAAGATTATTGGTTGCACTCCGGGAACAGAAGCCAGGCAACATGTTGGATTTCAGGAAATTACAGCCGACAATCTTTTCAAGCATGGAGGAGCCCTAGATGCATAGCAGCGGCCGGTAAACATGACGGATCTTCTGAAGTCAACTCGAATCCCTGACGAGAACCAGGTGGAAGTGACCAAGAACTAGTTGAAAGATGTGGCCAGGACGTGGTGGTTGGTAGAAGCAGCGAGACTGGAAAAGCCCGTCACTCGGGACCAGTTCTCGAAGGATTTCTGTAAGAAGATTCTTCTCTGTAATAGTTCAGAAAGAAATGAAAGAACGATTTATCAAATTGCAGTAAGAAGATTGAATTGTAAATAACTACACTGCAAAATTCCTAAGGCATAGTCGTCGGTGTCTTACATGGTGGCCGATAAGGAGAACCGAGCAAGCAATATTTTAGTGAGACCTGAAGATGAGGATTAAGATGTTTCTTATTCCCAAGCAGCCCAAGAACTATTCTCAAGTTTTTGCCATCGCTCGGAAGTAGAACGGACCTGGAGAAGAAGATCAGGATGAGATGCAAATGAAGATGGCAAAGAGACCCTCTCAGTTGATGGAAGTTGAAGACTCAAATAAGCCCCTGGATGCCCACTAGCTAAGCCATCCCTCCAACATTACCCTCAGCATATGACATGTGAGTATTGTCTAAAGCCGGGCACCTACAACGCAACTGCCAGAGAGGTTATGAATTATGTCGTATACGGGTCCGGAGATTAATTGAAAAGTGACTGTTTGTTCAAGAAGGCAGAGAACATCGCACAGATCAGATCAACTCATCTAGTATCACCATTGGGAGAGAATCCATGACCTACTGGCAGAATGGCCTCGCTTCATCTCTAGCACCCAGCATGGAGGCATACACAAAAGAGACCAAGAGCTAGGGTACATGGTAGAAGGGGGCAAACATATAATCTGACTGAAGAGGAAGTCAGGATACTGAGGAGTGAGAACAGAAAAGGATGCTTAATATCTAAAAAAGGAACCCTGAAGGTCCTAACCGTAACCATTGTCCCCATTTTTAGCATGTCTGGGAGTTGGTAAGTTCTCTATATCATATCCTTCTCATTGCACTATCATCACCAATCTTAGTCCGTTCGTGTCTATCTCCCTATTTCATGATTCCTATCTCTTCTATTTTTGCTATTTTGATTTTCATAAGCCTTATGCCAACTCAAGATATGCATAGACTAGAGAGGTAACAGCAGGGCAGGTGTTGTTCGCTCTCATTATGTTCTGGCATTCCTCGATTCTGGTACATCACATTATCTTATATTGGACAGATCTTTGGCCTCGCATTATATTCTTGTATTTATAGATACATCATGGGAGACCAGTACATCAAGTGGACTAGTCATCACTTATATAATCAGACAGACCGTATCATTACATGAGGAACATCGGTATGAAACAGTATTTCAGATTCAGGGCTTCTTCGGGACTCGTTTCGGTTATTGTGATTCTTGATCGTGTTCTCAAAGCCACCAACTTCTGGCGGTTTTTATTGATTTGGTGGACCATAGGCTCCGCTAGCCTCGCCAGGCGAGGGTCGTGTTCTAGTCACCCGTGAACCTAACCGGGTGTGGACTTTGCTGCACCCTGGTGCTTAGCATTTAGCGTTGTGTTACGCGCTGGCTTCGCCGTGTGAGCTTCGCCATATGCGAGCCTCGCAGAGCGTTAGCTTCGCTGCACCCTAATGAATAACACCTGAGCTGTGCTACGCGATGGCCTCACTTAGGCTTGGCTTCGTCAGTGGCTAGTTCCCTCAGTGCTTAGCACTCTAACCCGTTCCTCGGATTTCTTCTGCCTAGCGTGTTTTCATGGATCCGCTAAATGTTGACTGAGATTTCCTGCACAAAAAATATGAATATTAGATCTGAGAATTAAAGGTGTGCGAGGTGCTCAATACTAATCCGCAGTAGCAAGGCTATGCGGGTCGTGATCCTCAGGGAGGGACTGCGATGGAAGCGTTAAGCAAGTTTCTCTAAAAATTTATCTTTTTTAGTTATTTTGTTAGTCACGATGGTATTTACAATGGGTGGTATTTACAGTGAAGTGGAAAAGAAGAATTTAGGAAGATGTGGATCTAAACTAAAGGAAGAAAGAAAGAAAGATTACCTCTTCAGTCTGCTTATCGTTTGAACCGTTGCGATGATTTACCTTTTCTTAGAAGGCGTACAAGCATGGCATATAGGATCGTCCGCCTTCTTAACTATGGAATAAAAAGCAACTAGGGAATAAAAAGCAACTATGAAGACCTGTTCATCGCCATAGGCCATCAAGGTTCCTTCTTCGGCTAGGTATTCTCGAAGCAGTTGGATCTCATGGTGGGCAAGACATTAGAGAAAGAAACAATGTCATAAACCAAAAATAGAAAAACAATGATAGACAAAGATAGAGACACAATAAAACATAAAAATAACAAAACAAGCTTTGATTTGATTTAAACAATGGAGGAAAATTTACAACTTACACCGGCTGTCACCATCGGTACAAGAGGATCCCTTCCTCCATGAATGCAACATCTCCTCTCAGCTTTCACAAAAGAAAATAAAAATTTACAATGGAATCTAACCTAAACCTAAAAACCCTAGCTTTGGCCCTTTGCTGGACGCTGGACGCTCTGTACGTTGCACTGCAGGTGATATTTATAGGGCAGAAGGAATTAGAGTCCCATCAAAACACCTCCACGAAATCTGGTCCATGGATAAGATCAAAGTGCCGCGGAATTGCGGCTTTTGCCGCGTTTCCGCGGCACTACAGTGGCTTCTGGCCACGCGCTTTGGCGCGTGGCCTCTCCTGGTCCGTCCACGTGGGATTTTGCTTCTGGAAGTGTGATACTGGCTCTCCATCTTGGGATTTCGAGATAACTTAGTAATCAAGTTACCTTGATCTCAAGTATCTCCCAATCTCTTTTAAACGAATTTCCTTCTCATCTTTGGCTTTTATGCTCATCCTGCAAGAGTTTAGGGTTGGGTAGAATTCTATCCTTCCCTCAACTTTAATAATTGCAACTTTAACCCTTGTATATTTGCACTTTGACAATCTGATATTTGCACTTTGACTCTTGGGCTTCAAATATGGGCTTTTGGGCTTCATTAGGCTTTATTTATTATAAACATAATAATTCGAGGCCTGCACACAATAAATTACAAATTATTAATAAATGTGCAGAATTAAATGAATAAATATGAAAATGTGATGGTAAATATGATGATAAAAATGCACTTTTGACTACCAATCACACCCCCACACTTATCTTTTTGCTCGTCCTCGAGTAAAAACAAAGAAAAAGAAAAAGTTAATCTAACCTAACTCACTTTCGTAGGAATCACGATTGCACTTAGCACGTGCAACAAGCCGTTAAACCTCTAGGTTACCCTAGAGGACGAGTGTTGTCTCGTGAGGGTTTTCAGCGGATTGCACCCACAAAATCCATAAAAAGGAAAATATTTGAATTATATTTGAAGAGACTAAGTAGTCTATAAGTTTTAGGATCCTCATTTTTATTCATTCTTTAAACTTAGTCTTTATAAAGTCAATTGTTATTCATTTTAGGTAAGGATTAAAATTGAATTTCTAATATAGTCTTTTTCGTTACCAAAAATCATATGCATCCTTATGTTTTTACTAGGAATTCCTTAACTTGGACTCTCATGCCTCTTTATATATTTTTTTCTTTTTTTTTTTTAAATATGTATAACGCATCTAATTTTCTTTCGTGTAGGCATCAAGGCTTCTTGAGGCCCTAATACCTAACTAATTGATTATTAGATGTGTTAGTACATATAAGTAATTTTTCCTTAGTTCCCTCGGACTTTCTAATCCACCCATGTAGCGAACTTTAAAGTCGGTGACTCCCAAACCGGTCGGTCTTAGGGCACCAGGTGAGAAAACACCCCGCGGACTCAAATTCGAGTGAACTAGGCCACAAAACTAAGGTATTATTTTTTTTTATTTTTATTTTTATTTTTAATTTTTTTTGCATTCACCTTTAGGTGTGAATACTTATGCTTCTTGAGGCACATGTATCCAGCTTAATTAGTGATTTTTTTTTCTTTTTCTTTTTATATATGAGGCACAAGGGTCTTTGTCTTAGAACCTAGATATGCATTAGGTATGCAATATTCATTAAGGTAAAAATCAAGACTAATTATTTATTCAATTTCTCTCCTATACCTAAAATTTAAACAATTTATTTATTTTGACCAAGTCTTTAGAAATCCTAATCATGATTTTCCTAATCCTTAAAACTAACTTAGATTTCTTTCAAAAATAAGTCAAAATATTTCCTTTTTATAACAATTTTTTTTTAAATTTTTTTTTTTTTTTTTAGCAAATTTTGTTAGTGTCTACCTATGTTAGTATGTTAGTAAAGCCCACCCCCACACTTATCTCATGCATTGTCCTCAATGTATGAATGAATGCATATATGCATGAAACAGAACAAGGGAAGGCGAAAGTTACCTTAGGGTGGTGGTTCCGGAGGTGGTCTAATTGGTCCACGAAATGCGGCCCAATCAAGATAACAAATAATTTGGTGGAACCCACCAGAAACTTTCCTTACATAACCCACTAAAATATATGTATAATCATTTTTAGTATTTTCACCCCATCAATTTCCAAATTTCATAATATATTTCAGAGTTAATTGTCTCAACCTCCTTGTCCCAAAATGGAGTATGAAAGGATGGAATTATTGACTTGGACATTATAGGTGCGGGAACGAATACCGACTCAGGGAAAATGCTCAAATCAAGTAAGGGCTCAGGAGTCGGGCTAGGTTCAAGAATTGGGTCCAAGTCAAGAAATTGAAACTCAAGTCCACACTCTTCTTCCCACAATGGAATGTGACCTAATATGGATGATATCTCTTTACTTCCAATATTAAGGAATTCTAGCTCATCGCCATACAATTCTTCAAAACTAAGGTCAACATCTTCCGTCAGAATTGTACAATCAGTTTCAGAAGTAAAGAGATTGTGAGAATCTAGGTCATGTTCAAGTTCTAATTCGGGAAAGGGAAAACTTGCCAAGTTATCAGAATTTGAAATTTCGGCAAGTTCACATGATGGTACTGAATTAGAATCTTGTTGTCCAAAGCAACTTAGTTCGTCTGCTTTAAAAGAGTGGTCAGCGATATCAGAATCAGCCGGACGGTTAGAACGTAAGCATTGAACCATCAAATCAATATCATGATCACGGGCTAATTTAGCCTCGGTCATGGCAGCTAGCATCCCTTCATAGTCGATAGGTGCTTCTTGTTGAAAATAGGAAGGGTAATCTTGATAAAGTTGTGAGTCGGTGGACTCACGTATCATCATGTCTAAAATTGATGGTGAATTTTGCTTGGACTTATTTATACTCATCATTTCCAAGATAGATGGATTTCTATTCTGAATGGGTGGATCTGAGTATGAATCTTGGGAAGAATGTGGACTAGATGGATATGGAGGACAATTTGGTTGAGAATTAGACTCGGGGGACTCGAAACCCCATGAACTCTGTGACGAGTTGAAATTATTATGGAAATTATAGTCATAAGATGGGGGGTGTGGTTATAGTCATTCGGATAAGACCATTCCGGCACACTAGATTGGTCAAAATTAGGGTATGCCGGGTTGGTAATATCCGAATAATAGTTAGGGGTGTAATATGGATTAAAATTGGAATTATTATTATATGCCATATCACACCAACACAAACAACACAAACAAATAAACAAACAAAAAAAAGAAAAAATTCTAACCTAAGTTAGGGTACACCTAGACCTAGACGACTCCTAACTGGTTAGACTGTCCACGGGAGGTAGGGTGTAGACTTTGACCACAAGTTAATCAGCCAGGTCGGGGCAAGAGTGGTGGGAGGTTTTCCGTCAAAGACGTTCCTTAATTAAATAACCACCACACTTCGGGTTTTCGGCCCTCAATCCCCTTCCTAGACACTGATTTGGCAGGAGTCAACTTCCAACACCGTTCCCCTTAGGATAATCTCCTATTGAGTCCGAGATGTCCCTAGGGCCAACGTCTACTCTTTTTTAGTTAGGCTTGGGTTAGTGAGTGCTTGGGATATGATTTTTGGGCTAAGGAAGGGTGATGAAATCCCCACCTTATCTTGTTAATGGGTTATGCCCTTAAGATGAATTAGTGTACGTGTAAAGCTGTAGAAAAGTAATCACTCAAGAAGCAGTAAACAACCAAGAGTGTTTCCTAATCTATATGCTATGCAAACGTACCTTGTCGCCAGCACTCTTCAACAGTAAATTAAAGTAATTGAAAAGACACGTGCCTAATATGCAAACGTCTAATCAATTTTTATCTTTAACAACAATCTTTTTACTGTTGAATTAATTAGCAGTTTACAGGTGTGTCACAGAACAAGATAACAGAGAATTAAACTGTATTTAAACTTTGCAGCATCCTGAAGAAATTGCAGTTAGTAGTCCTTTACTGTTGCCGCGTCTCCGCGGCTTTGGCCGCGGATCCGCGGCAAAACAGTGGGCTCCTGTGCTCTGCCTTCGAGGGCAGAGGCACAGGGCAGCTATATGTCCACTGCAGCTGCTGTTTTCTGTTTTCTGTTTCCCCGGCAACGGCGCCAAAATTTGATTGAGATTAAAGTAGAGTTCAGATTGTCTTAGTCTCAATACTAATCCGCAGTAGCAAGGCTATGCGGGTCGTGATCCTCAGGGAGGGACTGCGATGGAAGCGTTAAGCAAGTTTCTCTAAAAATTTATCTTTTTTAGTTATTTTGTTAGTCACGATGGTATTTACAATGGGTGGTATTTACAGTGAAGTGGAAAAGAAGAATTTAGGAAGATGTGGATCTAAACTAAAGGAAGAAAAAAAAAAAGATTACCTCTTCAGTCTGCTTACCGTTTGAACCGTTGCGATGATTTACCTTTTCTTAGAAGGCGTACAAGCATGGCATATAGGATCGTCCGCCTTCTTAACTATGGAATAAAAAGCAACTAGGGAATAAAAAGCAACTATGAAGACCTGTCATCGCCATAGGCCATCAAGGTTCCTTCTTCGGCTAGGTATTCTCGAAGCAGTTGGATCTCATGGTGGGCAAGACATTAGAGAAAGAAACAATGTCATAAACCAAAAATAGAAAAACAATGATAGACAAAGATAGAGACACAATAAAACATAAAAATAACAAAACAAGCTTTGATTTGATTTAAACAATGGAGGAAAATTTACAACTTACACCGGCTGTCACCATCGGTACAAGAGGATCCCTTCCTCCATGAATGCAACATCTCCTCTCAGCTTTCACAAAAAGAAAATAAAAATTTACAATGGAATCTAACCTAAAACCTAAAAACCCTAGCTTTGGCCCTTTGCTGGACGCTGGACGCTCTGTACGTTGCACTGCAGGTGATATTTATAGGGCAGAAGGAATTAGAGTCCCATCAAAACACCTCCACGAAATCTGGTCCATGGATAAGATCAAAGTGCCGCGGAATTGCGGCTTTTGCCGCGTTTCCGCGGCACTACAGTGGCTTCTGGCCACGCGCTTTGGCGCGTGGCCTCTCCTGGTCCGTCCACGTGGGATTTTGCTTCTGGAAGTGTGATCCTGGCTCTCCATCTTGGGATTTCGAGATAACTTAGTAATCAAGTTACCTTGATCTCAAGTATCTCCCAATCTCTTTTAAACGAATTTCCTTCTCATCTTTGGCTTTTATGCTCATCCTGCAAGAGTTTAGGGTTGGGTAGAATTCTATCCTTCCCTCAACTTTAATAATTGCAACTTTAGCCCTTGTATATTTGCACTTTGACAATCTGATATTTGCACTTTGACTCTTGGGCTTCAAATATGGGCTTTTGGGCTCATTAGGCTTTATTATTATAAACATAATAATTCGAGGCCTGCACACAATAAATTACAAATTATTAATAAATGTGCAGAATTAAATGAATAAATATGAAATGTGATGGTAAATATGATGATAAAAATGCACTTTTGACTACCAATCACTAAACAAGGTTTTATTGCTGTATTTGAGCGATCGCCACGGTCCTTATGAATGATCCATTTGACCAATCTTGTAGGACTCAGATATCTTCTATATATTTCATCTGCAATCGGGTTATCATTCAGAAGTCAGTATTTAGAATTCTTCAGGGTTATTCTATATTCTTGATTATGTCTTTCAGAGTTGGCAACGCCCAGTATGCAGAAATTCTTGATTATTGGTCTTCTTGATTTATACTCAGCATTATCAGGGTTTTCTTTATCTTGGGTATTCTGGTTTATTCCCGGGGAATTAATATGTATGTGGCACATTAGTAATTCTACTGCAGGACAACACCACGCCATACAGGGTTTTGTATTATATTATGGATTTCAGCATTATACTATGGACTTCATCGGCTTTGGTTCACAGTCTGATTGAAGTATTATTGATTATCTCACCAAGTTAACTCACTTTATATCATTCAGAATGGGTTAATCTTTTGAAGTTCTGACAGTGTTCTTTTATAAGCAGACAGCAGATCAGTGTTAATATGGCACCGTCAGAGGATGTATCTATACAGCAGAAAGGCAGAGATGTCTCAGCCCTGAGTTTACCGTTCAGTCGATTTGGGGAGAACAACTCATAATTATTCATATCTTGATTGGCATAATCCTCATTCCTATCATTTTGTGTTCATTTCACCCCTTATCGAAATTGCGAGGACGCAATTTTTTGTAAGGTGGAGGAGTGTAACACCCCGCTCCCGGAATACGTACTTAGTTGCGTATTCGTATTTTCTGATCGTATTTTTGATTTACTTCCTGTATTTGTTTTGTATTACGAATTATTTATATGATCGTTTTGCCTTGGATCTGGATTCGTGAACTCGGAGTCAGCCCTACTCTGAACCGGGGGACCGATCCTAGAGTATTGCTCGATTTGGACTTTCTGGTATTCTGATTTGACCGATTTCAGTTTCAAACATCATTTTCTAATATTCTAGATTTTTCGTGATTTTCTGGAATTTTCCTGAATTAAGTTGAAATCTTCAAAACCGGGGTTGACCAATACCGCGGACCGATTCTCGGATTTTTAATTTACAAACGGAGTTGAAATTCTAAAAACGGCTTTCCTGTAACTTCTTAAAATCACATTTTCTATCTAAATACTTTTTCTGAGAATTTTCTAAATTTATCAAAATTCCACTGGATTTGGTGTCAGCCAGTATCACTGGTTGATTCCAGGAATTTTAGTTTACAATTGGAACCAAATTTCTGAATTCCGTTTTTATATTACTTCTTAGAATTATATTTTCTCCTTTTAGGCATTTTCTGAGATTTTTCAGATTTTATCAAAATTTGGCCGACCCGGTATAGACCGGTATTGACGATTGACTTCAGGATTTTTATTTTGAAAATTGGATTGAATTTCATAAAATCGATTTCACCAAAAATCTTTTTATAATATTTATTGTTTTTGAGAATTTTTGGAAAGCTTTCCAAGCTACTTTATTTTTTGGACTTTTTCGGAGTTTTCGGTGTTTTCCCAGATACCGGATTTTATCGAGATATTATACTTTTCTCTTTTTCTCTCTCCTCGCTAGACGCGAGTTTTACCAACCTTAATTCAACATTTAATGCAGAGATGTGCTCTTCATACTGCATTTAATGCTTGTCCTGCAAGATCAATTCTGAACCATGCTTTCTTGTCTTTTTGTCTAACACGACTTTTGCGCTTACCTCCTGGACGCAGACCTCGTCTCCGCGTCTGGCTTTGTTTTGCCTAGACGCGGATTTGCTTTGATAGGGACGCAGCCCATTTAGTGGAGACGCATGTCTTTATGTAAGGAAGGGAATGGCAATATTATATTAATCTTTTCCCTCCTTATAAATACACCCTATCTTCTTCTCTTTCTTTCATTTTCCTTTCCCTCTCTTTCCAGCCAACAACCAACAGAATGCTAGGCAGCAAAACGCAGCCATGGTGGCCTCTTTGGCCGGCCATCCACCCTCCAACTCCACCACCATTTCCACCACAAATTCTACCATCATTCTCTCCTCCATCTCCTCCTCCATTCCAACAACAACCACAACAACACCACCTCCACCACCTTCTTCTTCCTCTTCTTTTCCACAAATAACCCATCTCCACCACCACCTTCTCCACCATCTCCACCACCATATACTCCACCTTGGCCACCAACGACCATGCCATCTTCCTCTCCTCGTCGTGCTCTTTTCGACGAGCTATTGGTTCGCTCTCCGAAACTCCTTTTGTAAAACTCAAAAAATCAAAAATGAACTACACTTGCACCCATAATTTGCTTGGGCTTGGAGCTTTGGTCACTTTCTCCGGCCAACTCCGCCGCCGCCGTGACCGCCGGCCATCGCCGGCTACCACCCCCTTCCTTCTCTTCTTTCCTTTCCTTCTTTCTTTCTTTCCTTCTTTCTTTCTTTCCTTTCTTTTTTCCTTTCCTTTTCCTTTTCCTTCTCTTCTCTGTTTTCCTCCCTACCTGCGTCTCTCTCCCTGTCAAAATTGTGTCACCCTTCCCTGCGTCCCTCTCACTTCTTTCCCTGCGTCTCCCTTTTATTTCCTTGTGTCTCTCTCCTTCTCTGTTAATTGCTAGACACAGCTCACCTTCGCGTCCAAGCAATTCTTTAACGCGATCTTCGCGTTTTTGATATTTGTATAACGCGATCCGCAAGTTCTTGTATCAACGTGATGCGGCGCTCATGCTCGCGTCTGCATTCTTCTCATGTTATTACTTGGACGCGGGTCTCGAACCTTGCGTTTGTGATCTCTACGCGATGCGACTCCCGCGTCTGCGATCCCGCGTCTCACTCTCAAACCCGCGTCCCCTGTACATACTCTCTCTCCCTGTACACTCACTCTCTCTCTCTCTCTCCATGTACTTCTCTCTCTGGTTCTCTCTTTCTCTCTTCTCTCTCTCATTCTCTTTCTCTCTCTTGATTTCCCCTCTCTCTATCACTTTCTCTCTAACGCGTTGACGCGTTGATTTCCTGGATTCCGGAGATCGGGGATTTCACTGTATTTTCTAAAGACTTAGGCGAGTGTTCTCGCTTTCCTCTTGACTTTCTCATTTCATCGGGTCGACTTGTATTATTCACGATTTATGCTGTTTGGAACTAACACTTTCTTTGATCGTGTTCAGCTATTATTCTATCACTTGACAAGTACATGCTTGATATATTAACACTTGACATGTTATTACTTGATACCTATCATCTACATGCTAATACCTGACACCTGTCTATATCACTTGTCAACTGTTGTGTCATCACCTGACACCCGACTTGCTACTTGACACTTGCTTCTTGCTATGACATGACTTATCACCTGCCCCCTGATATATTAATACTTGACCTGTGATTATCACATTTACGAGAATACTATACTTGTTATCCTGCATTACATGCAGTGACTTGAATCTTATACTTGTTATCCTATATTACATATACAGTGACCTGAATTTATAGTACCATGTACTCCTGAACTCCTGATCATGTCTTGCACCTGCTATTCCCGTAAATTGACAATTACATAATAAATCATAAAAAGGAACAACTTGCATCGGGTCGGGGAAAACTTGCGGCTATCAATATATGTTCGTGTTTACAGTGGTACTAGGCATGTTGTGCAACTAAAACTTCCGGTCTGACCTGTGGGCCTCCAGGCGACCGAGGGGAGTGCTGGCTCCCTCCTTCCTGGTACCATCTTGATAAGGGCATTCTATAAGACTCTCCTGATCGCCTTGCGGCAGGTTCCGTCCACCAAGCAACGGAACAATCCTGGGCCGTGGTCCCGGGTATGTACGGGACCCACTGTAAACATTGTTCGTTGATACCCCCGTTTGTTTCCAATAACAATCTTGTTTTACTCAGATGTGATATATGTGCGCTGGGACGCCAGTTCACATATCTAGACATCGGGGTAAGATGAGTAATAATAATAATAAAAGATGCCAGCTATGAATCTGTAGTATGCCTTACCATGTTTGCTTGTATCGAGTTTTACTTCGGATTTCTGATTTTATGATTATTATATTACACCTGTTCATATCCCGCCTGTCTCCTGCTCTTATCTTATCATATTATGAATCTTTCCTACTTGATATCATATGCTGTATATCTACTTGCTCCTGCATGCTTGTGCCTACGACACGGTTTTCATGTTTATGATCCAGATTTTTCGATACACATGTGCTTATCCATACTCGCCATCTGGCTTTCGCATCACCACTCACCGGGAGTTCTGACTCCTCTGGATCCTCATGTCCAGGTTTTGGAGCTTGGAGCATGTGGATTCTCCCAGTTGCTGATCAGAGTGGCGCAGCGGTAGCGTGGATCTCCAACTGACCGTCCAGAGCCCTATCCTTCCAGGCCCTCCTGTTCGGCTCTTGAGTTTTCCTGTTATGGCTCTGAGCCTCCATATTGTACTGTTCATACATGTACATCTCCTTGTATTCTCGCATTTGCACCTGTCGTTGATGTAATATTCTTGTAATATTTATCACTTCCTGTGATAACTTTGTAACTGTACTCATGTGTTGGAATGTAAAATGCACCACGTGCTTCCGTACTCTGATTCTTGCCTGTACTGATGCTTAGCGTATATACGTGAGGGTATTTCTGACCTGCGTATATACGTCGCAGTAACGTCTCTGTACCCGCCGGATTGGGGCGTTACATGGGGCCTGCACAGGCTGCGCATTGAACTTGTTTTTTTTACAGAAATAATTTCAGAATAATAACATACAGAAAATTCTCGAAAAATATACATAATTCAGTTAATCATCTCTAATTTAATTAAATTATTTGAGACACAATAAAATAATCTTTTTCAATTAAATAAAGAGATCATTCATGATTTTAATAGATCGAGATTAAGATTTTACTTTATATCCCGATGATCTGATAAAGAGGAGGCTCTGATACCAATTATTGATCTAATAATCATTCCAAATAAGACCCACATATGTAATAGCCTCTTTATCTAAATCAAAGAAAATGAGGATTTAGGCATACTTGATTCTATCATGAAGGGGATGCCAAAAGTTGCACGATCTCGAGGACGCAGAGTTGATGGCGGGGATTCTTCTCTTCAACTAGTAAGTTCTCTTATTGATCGTTAGAGGAGATGAAATGCCTCCAAGAGAGAGATTAGATCATAGTAGTGGAGAGAGAATCCTACCTATAATATATATATCAAGGAATCCTAGTTCAACCCATCGTAGATCTAGGCCCTTGATTAATAATACGAGTTTCACACGTGTAGACGAGTCCACATCTTAACTTAGATGCACTTATAACTGAGTGCAGTTGAAACATATCTAAACCCAAACTATTAGGCTTGATCAATTTTCTATTGGGTCAAACAACATAAGTTAATTTTGGCGGGTATAAATATCCAATTGACTTGATTAAGCTCAAATCTAATTAGATTTGAAAACAAAATAAGTCTAACGTCTCACCCACCTCTTTCTCTCATATTTGAGTGAGTTGGAGTATCTGGATGGGACAAATTTTACATGTACCCTCTCACTCTAATCCTCTTCTTTTGTCTTCTCCTTCATACTTAAAATCTAATAAACTTATTCTTCTCTCGCTCTTCTTCATATCTTTGCTCAAATGAAACCCAAAGATCAAGTCAATGCTTGGTTTTTATTTTAATGAAAATATCCTCAATTTCAAATTAAAAGTTAGGAACTAGGGCTTGATTAAGGGCATGAACATAATTTTTAGTGCATTATGTGTCGCAAAATGAATTTCTAGGTTAATAAGTCAAAGCAAGAATATCACTAAGACTTTACTTTTTGGAATATATTTAGGAAAAAAAAATAATTTGAGCTGCCCGTCTTGTCATTTCAACAAGAAATAATTGTGCTAGATGTAAATATTAAATAATGTAGATAAATTGAAGCATGATTAATAAAATAGCACAATAATATAAATAGAGTTTAGTTTTTATCTTATAAATTATAAAAATTAAATTAAATTATGATTTGATTTGTTAGTGTTCCCCACTAATTGTTATTTTTCCTGTCTACAAAAGGGAAAAATCTCCAAAATAATTTAAAAAAGGCGAGGTCATATTGGAAATATCTCGAGGGAAAAGTAAAGGTGTTAATTATCAGAGGAAAAAGTCGTAACTGAAAAAAACCACGAAAAGGGGAGGCGAAAATAGCCGTTGCGCCTCACCGCCTCTGTTTTGAAAATTTTCGATTCGAGGAGAGATTTGTTGAATTAATTCTTCGGATTTATTATGCCTCAGCTTTCACTAGAATTAAAGTTCGCCCCTTTAACCTCTCCCCCTCTCGCTCTCTCAGAAAATCAAGAAGAGCAACGAGAAAGAAACCGAAATCCCCTTCTTTTCCCTCTCCCCTTTCTCTAATTCTCTCCCAATCCAAACTTAAATCCAAACCCTAAGCAAGAAGAAACCCATTTCTCGTGATGATGATGAGGAACAATCGTGATGATGGAAGAAATCGTCGGCATTTTAGGTCAGTGCAAAAGAAAACTCTTTTTTCTATTTGTCCTTTTCTTCTTTCAATTAGGGTCTCAAAGATTAGGGTTTTGATGATATAATTCATGAAAGATACTGTTTTGGGTTTTGATTGCGAATAATTTGCATGCGGTGGGCTATATTCTCGATTATATTTGATTTTTCAGTTTCTTCTGGGTTCCCCTCTTTAGAAATTCTAGCTTTCTTGCTGCCCTCTTAATTATATTTGAGAATAATTACCCATGATTATATATGATGCATAAAATTTCACGTCAATACAGTATTAAAGACATGAAGTGACTGGTTTTTTTTTATTCTAACTGTAGATTCTAATTATTAATCTATTGGCCTATTTGTTCTTGCCTGTCTCTCTCTCTCTCATATGTGTGTAGTATAATTAATCTAGTGTCCTTACTTTGACAATCTGGTGTATTCCCATTGCTGCCTGCCTCTCTATCTTTCTCTCATGTGTTCATGTATGTGAATGCGTGCACATAATTATTATTGCTTAAACCTTTATGCCCTGTTCTTTTGGACCTTTTTCTTTCTTGTTTATCCCCAAAACTGTATGGGAAATAAATGGCTATAGTACTGGCCAATATTCACCATCAGAATGTTGCTGAATCAAGAACTGATATGTGCATATGGATTCAGCCACAGCGAGAATGTTGCAATTTCTGAAGAAATACAAAAAAGTTATAAAGATAAACTGTGAAATGAATTGATTCTTGGAAGTCATAATTGATAAACTGGCCCTTAACTAAACTGAAGGCGATAATCTTTGTATAGTTCTGCTAACTGCACGGGATAGGATGAAATACATTGTTGTGGTTGATTAATTGTTACTTTTTAGCAATTAAACTATTTCAACTTATTTCTTTTTGCTGCAGAGCAGCAGTAATGTAAAGCTTAGCTTCATGGCTCTACCTTTTTGGTGATTTGAAGTTGGTCCTTGGATTTTTTCTCATACTGTCAATTTTGTTTCTAGAAAAACATTGTTTGGCATGAATCTCTACTGGTATAAATCTATTTGCTGTTTCTTATTCATGAAATCAATGAGAATAATAGTATGGAGATAGACAGTGTTCTTAGTCTAGTGGTTGATGCACAACTTAATTGGCTGTAGAATTTCAGTAAGAGCCCTTTTTACCTCTGAACCTTTTGCTTGATTGTTCCATGTCGCTCACCTGAAAATTTGGGAGGGCTTTGTTTCTGTATCTTTTATTGTTTTATTGTTGCATAGCTTCATAGGAAAATACCAAACAGAGGTTTTCATCATTGCCCTTTTTTTTTCACCATACTCAAAATCTTATATCAGCCATTAGGATTGATGTTTGCACTCCATTTCATGTAGATCTGGCATTGTTGAACATTTCAACCTTCAAGGTGTATTTGCTGCTCGGGTTGATCTGCAAGGCACAGTAAAGGCACATCATGAATATGGGACTTAGAGCCCTTGTTAATGGTTGACAATGACGATCGTTAAAATCATTTGCCTTCACAGGGTTTGCATGCTCTTTTCACAGGAGAAGATGATACATGGGAGGCCCGGTTAGTTTATGACAATGCTGGATTTCCCTTGAATGTGGGACAAGGGAATGGGATTAAATTGAGAGGTGGGTTTTCATCTTCAGGGTCTTTAAAGCCTACTCAGGTTAGTTCCTGGATGCATAATAACTACCTGTAAAATATTTACGAACTTACTGAGAATGTGATCGAAACAATGATTACAAATGAGATCAGAAGCCAAATTTCATTCGCAAAATTTTTTCACCTCAAGAGATCAACTAAAATTAACATGAATCAAGGTTAAAGATTCAATTGCAATTAAAAGATGATCACTATCACAAGTAAACTAAATACTGGAATGGATGATATTTTTAACATGAATCGGGGTTAATGCAAAACTAGATTAAAGTTTCAATTGTTATTAAAGTATAATCTCTATCACAAGTGAATAAATACTGGAATGGACACTGAGATAGCACCTGAGAATGCAAAACTGAAAAAGAGTTGTGTATTAAATCGATATTCAAGAATGACATCAAGTTGTAGGTGAGTAACATCTAACTGACAGTGATAGTATAACTTAATGCAACAATTAGGAAAACACCATAGTATAGACAAAATATGATTGGAAAATGAGTGGAATTAGGGCCAAGAGTTACCAACCTATCAGTCTCGATAGAGTCAACGACATACATAATAGGTTGTGTGTTAGGAAAGTAGCATCTCCAGTTGTCCAGCATGAGTGAAATAAAGGATTATATCCTCATGGGTTGCTCAAGCATATATGATGAAAGAAGAAAAAAGAAATCGGCTCCATGGAAACTTCCATTTTCATTGTTGGCCCTGTAGAATACCCAATTTGGTTCTCTTGAGGATTCTTCTTAAGTTTCAATCTCATTGGTCATAAGATGCAAGTTTTATGTCAATGTGATCCAAGCATTATTTCTTTAAATTTGTGTTTAGAACTTTGTTTATTCAAAATTCTGGACACACTTCCCCTTGAATTCACATTGGACCTAATATATATAAATACAGACAATTGGATCAACCTTATAAATAATTTCAGAAATAATTTTAGTTATGTGCAATTTATTATTAATATATATTATATTAATTTTTTGTCGCATATATATATATATATATATATATATATATATATATATATATATATATATATATATATATATATATATATATATATATTTGAAGGCGGGTATCCAGTTGGTTTCTCATAAAGCATTTCAAAAATATTTACAAGACATTAGTTATGAGCCATTTATTATTAATATATATTATATTAAATTTTTGCTATAGATAAATAACACAATTAGAGATAAAATTTTGGTTTTTTTAGAGTTGAAGTTTACAAAATAAGGCTATATCCCTTCACTGATATGATACTCGAGGTATGTAAAGTTGAATCCTTTAAATACTTTTTCCATTAGCTATATTCTAAGCTACTCTTTTATTTTTAATAATTTAGTGGAATAATGTGGATTACATGTGTGCATGTATGTTTTGTAAGGATATGTATGTTTATATATGTATGCATGTATCATGTTGAAATATACCTAGAGGGGGATGAATAGGTGTACTAGCTATCTAATGACAAATGATGCGGAATTTAATACTCAATTGCAACACACTATGTGTAACCAAGAGTGAGCTCGAATTCCCCGTGAAAGCCTCTGAAACTACTCCTCGAGATTCCTCTAAATTAAGAGTTGAGGTGCTATATGAAGCTCTCTTGGTTCAACACAAGTGTGGGCACACACAAACTATATCTAGCATATAGATATGTGCAATAAAAAGCAATCCAAGATATAAGAGAGATAGAGTTAAGAGATAGTGGATCAAATACAAACAATAAGATATGTTTCGAGGTTCGAGCCACTGCTCTACGTCCCTGCCTTCACACAGAAGGATTTTCACTATGTCCACACATAACCTTCCGCAAAGGGACCTCCACTGAGGAATTACAACTCTACACTTAGAGTACACACTCCTCTTTCAAAACACAATCACCTCTTCACAAGAGGGATAGGTACAAAGTCAAAGGAAAGAAAAGATTTCAATCTTGGTGGTCCAATATCACAAACAACATTTGGTGATCACAATAGAGCACAAATAATTTTTCTCACAAAAATAAGATCCTATAGATAGGATTAGAGATGATAACTCAAGTGTGAGAAAATAAAGTGTTTGAAAAAGAAAATAATAAAGAAAAATACTGGAGAAAAATACTAAATAGATTTGTAAAGAAAGCTCAAAACCAATTCCCAAAGACTCTCTTTTCTTTGATTTTTTCAACACTTTAAAAACAAATAAAAGATAAAACTTTTAGGCACAAAAACATCTTTTAAACTTCTCAAAACACTTGAAAGATGGGAAGAAAAGCTCTCAAAAAATCTTGATGAAAACAGCTTGAGAGAACCCATATTTATAGGCTCTCAGAATTATAGCCGTTGGGGGTCCAGAAAGGTCATTTTTGACCTTCCGATTGACCGGCCGGTCGACTGTCCAACGGTCATATTTCTGACCGTTGATTTACTGGTCGACCGCCCCAGGCAAAATCACGGTCGACCGAGCCTAAAGGCACAGCCTTGTCGGTAGACCGCCCGGTCGACCGGCGCTGCCCGAGAGTTGGGTAGTTACAGTCGGTCGACCACCCGGTCGACTGGCCTTCTAGGCAGGCCTTGTTCACGTCCTTGTGCACATTAGTCGATCGATCGGTCGACCGAGCTCTGGTTCGGTTGATCGGCCAGTCGACCGCCAGCAGGCTCAGGCTAGGGATTAGGATCTGAAACTTGGTCTTTTTAACACTTATAAAATCTTATAAAATCTCATAAATTTCACAAAAATAAGTTCTTATAAATATTTAAAGAACAAATATATGTGATGAAAAATCCACACATATTACAAACTATTTGAACTATTTTTGTGATATAGAAATTAAGTTTTTAGCACAAAATCGGTATTTTTCAAAAATACAAATTTTGAAATGGAAATCCGATTGTTCTCAAACTTGTATAAATACAAAAATAAGATATTGAAACTCTATTGAAGTATAAAGTGTTGGATAGAATCCAATAAACATGTAAATGATATATCTATATTTTTGACATTAAATCCAAATAAGTTTGTTAATTACAAAACTCTAAACACATGAATTAGAATCATAAAAATAAGTTTTTCTAAATATATGAAGTATAGATGTATATGGATGAAATCTAATAAACATTAAATCATGTAAACTTGTTTTGATTTTATTTATTCATGAAAACTATATATATATATATATATATATATATATATATATATATATATATATATATATATATATATATATATATATATATATATATTTTGAAATCCAAAACCAGTTAAACCGCAAACCAAACGTATTGAACTTGTGTGTGTGTGAACTTGAGCATATCAACACTAGTCTATCTTACACAAGATCTAAACACAAACTTAAACTAAGCAAACTGAAGTCTTCTTGTAGAACTTCTTCTTCAAGCCGACTCGATCCAAACGCGATCCAACGACCTTGACTCCATCCGAGTGATAGATGCGATCTTGATGCGCGAGCTCTTGAATCTACATATGTTAGTTTCAAAACTCCTTTGTTGAAGCTAGATACCTACTAAGATCTTGATAGAAAATCTGACACTATATAAATACAAGATCATTAGTACTATAACTACATGAGTTAATCATTCATCATCAAAACTAGAGTGATGGGCTTTTGGGCTAACAATCTCTCCCTTTTTGATGATGACAAAACTCATGGAGTTATATATGCATGGATTAAAGATAAGCTTCATAGAAGCTCCCCCTTAACTCATGCATAGCAATATAGAAATAAATATTTAATGAAATGTATAAAGTAAACACAAACATATATGCATAAATAAGAAAATAAACATGCACATATAAACTCTTTAAATTCTTCTCCCCTTTTTGTCAATTCATCAACAAAGGGGGTGAAAACAATAAAGAAGTATGTGCGATATACATTCATGAAGATGAGAGACGTTAAGTTAACTCCCCCTGTATACATGCATTACATGGAGAAGGGATGACTAGACTCTAACCCACATAAAACATAATATATAATGTATAAGCGAGATGTTAAGCTCCCCTTACACACGTGTACTACATAACAAAAAGAGGTCAAGTTCTTCAATATGGAAAGTACACTCAATATGAATCTATATATAAAGGAGATGTTAAGCTCCCCTTACTTATAGGCAACATATATCAACAAATTTTGAAAACATTTTTAAAACAAAATTTTAAAATTTCTTGAAGTCAATAAAATAAATTATGATATCAATGAAATCAAATAGTAGTTGACAAAAATAAATGTTTGTGCCACTTGTAAAAAATTTTTAAGATTGTAATAGTAGATTTTGATACCAATTGAAAGTGAAACATGAAGTATATTTTGATACCAAATAAATATCAATTAAATTACCAATTGAAATACCAATTGAAATGATTAGCAATTGAAATACCAATTGAAATCATAAGCTTGTAAAAATACCAATTAACATTTATAATTATGTCAAGCTTATCATAAATATAATTTGTGCTTAAAAAATATGTGGCATAGTAAGATAAACACAATCTAAATCATATATATGTTTGTATGAAAATGAAAACACCACTTGAATTTTGAAGCATATATATATATATATATATATATATATATATATATATATATATATATATATATATATATATAATATATATATATATATATATATATATATATATATATATATATATATATATATAGAAAACAACTGTGAGTATACAAAAATTAATTATCATGAAAATTTGTGTATAACTCATAACTATCACCCTTATCCTGCACATGTTTAAAAGGATATTCAATAAGGGCATACATGGCATGGTCGCCCATCCAACCGCCCTTAGGTTGGTAGGGGTTTTCAAAATTATGATTTGAAAATATTTTAACATATTTAAAAACTCTACCAATTGAAGAATAAAGACCAGTTATAAAGATAGTTTTGAAAACTAGTACGTGATCGGTCGCTGAATCTGTATATTTATTATCACTTTCTCATACTTATTATATAATAAACTCTGTTTTAATCATATTTATTGTCTAATTTATATGCAGGCCCATTGCTAAAGGAAAAGGGAGAGAAACGAGCCCAAAAGTCCATCAAAATCTGATTTAATTCAAAATTAATTCAAAATCAGAAAATCAGGGCAGATCAAGACAGATCAGAGAAGATAAAATTGGTTGAAAATCAGTTAAACAAATCTTCACAAATCAATTAGTTAAACCCAAAGATCAAAAGAGGCTTCAACAAATCCAGGACCTGATTCTAAAAATCCAATTGGATAAAAGGACGAATGCAACGGACCACGATAGCTGGATCTGGCCAAATGGCCAAGTCCTGGCCGCAGATCCGTGGCAAAATCTGCAGCTCTGTTGAGGCCGTTGAGGGAGCATTTGCTCCCCCTATCTTCGTACGCTCTCCCTTACTTGATTTCTGCCTATAAATACTAGGTTTTTAGAGACTACAGTGAACGATCAAGCAGAGATAGATTTTAGGTCAGTTTTTCATTCTTTTTAGTGTAGTTTTTTATTTTTTCTTTTATGTAATTTTTAGTTTTCTTTATGTAACTGAGAGGAGAGACGAGTTTTATGGAGGAATGAGAGCAAGTTTGTACTGAGGGTAACATGGTGTAAGTAAATCTTTTCTTTCATTGTTATTTAAATCGAATCGAAGTTTCTTTTTCTTCTTTACTCTTGTTTTTGTTTACTCTCCTCTGATATGTTGCAATCCATGTGAATCCGATAGCCTCGAGACTGCTTCGTTGTTGCAAGTGCCCTTTATGGCCTATGGTGATAAACAACCATTCTGTTGTTAGTTTAGCTTGCCCTTTTATTCATAGTATAGATCGGGAATGGGGAAGATCCTACATGCCATGCTTGATCGCCTTCAAAACTAGGTAAGTTGTAGTTACGGATCCAAGGTATATGAGCATTGAAGAGGTAAGTAATTTTTAGTTTCTTTTCTTTTAACTTTTAGTTTAGATCACCAACACCATAATCTCCCAACTCTTTTATCACTCTTTTTAATTTTTTTGTATAAATCTATTTTTCATTTCTCCACCTTCTCAATCTACCACTTTCTTCTTAACTTGACTGTAACTTATCTTTGTTTTTCTTTTTAAGAACTAAAAGAAGATCTTTAACCATTGACTATGACTTAAAAGGAACTTACTAAAAAGCTTCCATCGCTAGTCCCTCCTTGTGGATCACGAACCACATAACCACTTGTTATAGCGGTAGCATTGAGTACTTGCACATTCTATTCTTAAGTTCTGAAATCCTGTATTCTTGTGTGCAGGTAAAACCTCAATCAGTATGAAATCCTTCAAGTAAGGAATAAAACATGAATATATCCATGAGAACAAGAAATCACATAATAATTGACACTCAAACTCTAAAACACAAAAGATTATCATAAATCTAATATCATGAATAAACAAGATGTAGAGTGCAAAAATCATGTAATAAGCATAATCATGAAAATAGGCAATGAAGCTCATATAAAATTTCTTTATAAATATGAACATCATAAAAATTCAATTTACATCAAAACAAACTTCAAGGCTGTATGTTTTGTCTAAACTAGAGTATACATACATATCCCAAATATAAATGAGTCCATAATAGAATATTGCATGAAAAGCAAGTGACTCTAGGTACATGTATATCTAATGTTTTGGACAAAATTGACATATACATGAAACTAAACACATTTTTATGAAAACATGTACAAAAATAGGGAATACATGTTTAGATGCAAGAATCATCAAAATAAGTTATACAAGTGCATCTAATGGGTACATGTGAGGAATAAAACACAAATACATAATAATCAAATGTGGCTCACCAGTTGTACAAGTCTATACATAAGTTTTAATGAAAACTATATCTAAACAAGTAATTAAAAACATGAAGTGTAAAATCGTAGACAAACATGATCATTAGGGTAAATGCACGTGCTTTAGAGTTAGGATATACACAATAGTTAAAGTATAATGAGAACACAAAAATAATAGTCTATATAAACATGGTGTATCTCAAAGATTATTTATGTATATCACATGTCTAATAATATTGCATTTAATATAATGAGCATTAAAATTATAACATGCTAAAAATTATCAATGTAAAAGCATGTAAACAAAATAAGGAGTTAGAGATAGTTACCAAAACCAATAGGGCTAATCTCTAGGTCTCCAAACCATGGTGGTCCTCCCACCAAATACCCTTTGAAAGTGGTGCATCAAAAAAATATGATCTTAAGGCTCGGATCGCAACCACCATCAAGGCACCAATACCCTCATGTCAAGTGAGAGCCCACACCTACATCAAATAAAATAGGAGTGAATTTGGTACCTATACCTTTTTGAGTCCATGAGGGTTAGCACCTTTCTTAACCTAAATAATTTATCTACAAAATTTGAAATATTTATTCTATCATAACAAGACTTTGCAAGGTGGCCCGTACGTCTACAATGTGTACAAGTGTACACATGAGCATACATAGTGTCATGCGTGTGAACATGAGAAGTATGTGTATGCCATGAATGATGTGCATGAATACGTGGAGTATGTTTCTTTTGAAATATAGATTCCAAACGTGTGTTTTATGGTAAATTGACTCAAAGTAGAGCCCAAACAATCTACACTCTTCTTCAAAATACAAATATTATTTTTAATAATTGAAGAAGATCTGAAGCAAGCAATAAGCTTATCAATAGAAGAGAAGGCAATAGAAACATGACAAACATGAGCATTAAAATCATTTTTCAAATAAGTGTTTTTCTTTGAAACAAATTTCAATTCTTTTGAAATCAAAGCAATTTTATTTTTCAAAGAATTATTCACTTTTAAAGCATTGAGTTTTGAAGATAAAATCTCATTTTTCTTCAAAACATCATCATAATCATTTTTATTCTTTAAAATTTCATTTTCTTTTAAAGTAAGGTCAAGTTGAGTTTTCAAGGAGTCTCTATCACTTGAAATATCAACTCTCTCTTGTAAAATCATGTTTAGCTTTGAAAATAAATTTTCATTTTCTTCTTTTAATTTAGAACTCTTGCTTTTCAAAGCTTTGTACTTTGAAAGCAAGTTTTCATAAAATATAGATAGTTATTCATTTAATGCATGTGCATCTATATTATCATCACAAGAAGAACTAGCACTATCATCTAGTTGAGTGTCCAAAATTACCTCAAGGGAGTCATTTCCTTGGACCATGAAGCAAGCTTGGTTGGACTCTTCTCCTCTAGATTTTTTCTCCACATTGTTTATCGTTTGTAGCTCGGGAGAGGTCAATGTATTCCACACTGCAAAAGAGGAATCACAATGAGAAACTATAAAAAATTGATATTTGGTAAGTGTGTGCCTAAGTGCCACTAAGACTTGTGCATTAGCCTCTATATGCTTGTCATTACCAAGATAAGATTTCTTGTAGTGGTAAGGTAAACACACAATCTTAGGGATTTAAGGTATGCACTCATCTTAAACTTTCACAAATCGATGTTGGTAACATCATACATGGGAGGGGTCATGAAATCCATATGTGTGTGTAAACAAATATTGTGATTAGTTATAATGAGGATCTTTAACTCAAGGTTATTAGACCCAAATCAAGAGCACCAAGCTCTGATACCAATTGAAATATACCTAAGGGGGGTGAATAGGTGTACTAGCTAATCTAATGACAAATGATGCGGAATTTAAAATTCAATTGTAACACACTATGTGTAATCAAGAGTGAGCCCGAATTCTCTGTGAAGCGCTCTAAAACTACTCCTCGAGATTCCTCTAAATTAAGAGTTGAGGTGCTATATGAAGCTTTCTTGATTCAACACAAGTGTAGGCACACACAAACTATATCTAGCATATGAATATGTGCAATAAAAATCAATGCAAGATATAAGAGAGATAGAGTTAAGAGATAGTGGATCAAACGCAAACAACAAGATATGTTTCGAGGTTCGAGGTACTGCTCTATGTCCCCGCCTTCACACAGAAGGATCTCTACTATGTCCACACAGGACCTTTCACAAGAGACCTCCATTGAGGAAATACAACTTTACACTTGGAGTACACTACTCCTCTCTCAAACACAATCACCTCTTCACAAGAGGGATAGACACAAAGCCAATACAAAAAAAGATTACAATCTTGGTGATCCAATGATCAGAAGCAACAATTAGTGATCACAATAGACTACAAACAATTTCCTTACAAAAACAAGATCTTATAGATAGGATTAGAGATGATAGCACAAGTGTGAGAAAATAAAGTGTTTGGAAAAGAAACAACAAAGAAAAACACTTGGGAAAAATACTAAATAGATTTTGTAAAGAAAGCTCAAAACCAATTTCCCAAAGACTCTCTTTTCTTTGATTTTTTCAATACTTTAAAAACAAATAAAAGATAAACTTTTAGGCACAAAACTTCTTTTGAACTTGCTGCAAAATACCTGAAAGATGGGAAGAAAAGCACTCAAAAAATCTTGATAAAAATAGCTTGAGAGAACCCCTATTTATAGGCTCTCAGAATTATAGCCGTTGGGGTTCAGAAAAGGTCATTTTTGACCTTCCGGTCGACCGGCCAACGGTCATATTTCTGACCGTTGAGCCACCTGTCGACCGCCCGGTTGACTGACCCAGGCAAAATCGTCTACCAGTCGACCGCCCGGTCGACCAAGCCTAAAGGCACAGCCTTGTCGGTCGACCGCCTGATCGACCTACGCTACTCGAGAGTTGGGTAATTACAGTCGGTCAACCGCTCGGTCGACCAGCCTTATAGGCAGGCATTGTGCACGTCGGTCGACCAGCCTTATAGGCAGGCATTGTGCACGTCGGTCGACCAGCCTTATAGGCAGGCATTGTGCATGTCCTTGTGCACATCGGTCGACCGACAGCAGGCTTAGGCTAGGGATTAGGATTTGAAACTTGGTCTTTTTAACACTTATAAAATCCTATAAAATCTCTTAAATTCCACAAAAATAAGTTCTTATAAATATTTGAAGAACAAATATGTATGACCAAAAATTAACACATATTACATACTATTTGAACTATTTTTGTGATATAGAAATTAAGCTTTTAACACAAAATCGGTATTTTCCAAAAATACAAACTTTGAAATGGAAATCTGATTCTTCTCAAACTTGTATAAATATAAAAACAAGATATTTAAACTCTTTTGAAGTATAAAATGTATGGATAGAATTCAATACACATGTAAATGATATATCTATGTTTTTGACATTAAATCCAAAATTATTTTTGTTAATTACAAAACTCTAAACACATTAATTAGAATCAACAAAATAACTTTTTCTAAATATATGAAGCATAGATGTATATGGATGAACTCCAATATACATTAAACCATGTAAACTTGTTTTGATTCTATCTATTCATGAAAGCCATATATATGTATATTTGAAATCCAAAACCGGTTAAACCAAAACCAACGTATTGAACTTGTGTGTTTGGTGAACTTGAGCATATCTATACTAGTCTACCTTGCACAAGATCTAAACACAAATTTAAGCTAAGCAAACTGAAGTCTTCTTTTAGAACTCCTTTTCTAAGCCGACTCGATCCAAACGCGATCCAAAGAGCTTGACTCCATCCAAGTGATAGATGCGATCTTGACGCGTGAGCTCTTGAATCCACATGTGTTTGCTCTAAAACTCCTTTGTTGAAGTTAGACACATACTAAGATCTTGATAGAAAATCTGACACTATATAAACACAAGATCATTAGTTTTGTAACTACATGAGTTAATCATCATCAAAACTAGTGATGGGCCTTTGGGCCAACACATGTATGTATGTAGTTTGTATTTATGTATATATGTATGTGTCTATGTGTGTGTGGTTTGTATGTATGTATGTATTTATGTAGATCTGTATATATGTGAATATATGTGTATATGTCTATATATGTGTATGTATCTATATATGTGAACATATAGTGTCTTTACATCTTTGTATATATTTGTATATGTGAATCTAATATGTATATGTGTCTATGTATCTGTGTATGTATTTGTATATGTGAATCTAATATGAGTATGTGTGTCTATATATGTGTCTGTAGGTATCTATATATGTGAATTTATATGTGTATATATCTATATCGATTATGCATCTAAATATGTGAATATATATGTCCATGTGTCTATAATGTATGTATCTATGTATGTGAATATGTGTGTGCGTGTGTGTGTGTGAGAGAGAGAGAGAGAGAGAGAGAGAGAGAGAGAGTGCGTGCGCGTGCGCGTATGTATATATGTATGTGTCTATGTGTGTGCGTTTTTGTATGTATGTATGTATTTGTGTAGATGTGTATGTGAATATATCTATGTATGTATATATATGTGAATATATATGTGTATATGTCTATATATGTATATGTATCTATATATGTGAACATATAGTGTATTTACATCTTTGTATGTATTTGTATATGTGAATTTAATGTGTATGTGTCTATATATCTGTGTCTAATATGTATTTGTATATGTGAATCTAATATGAGTATTGTTGAGAATCTATCACCGATCAAACAACAGAGAAACACTGAGTTGAAGACTGGGCAGCGGAAGCAGAAGTATAAAAGATCTACCACTAGCAAGCAATTGAAAACTAAATCACCACGCAACCAAAAAACACAAGATTTAGTGTGATTCGGCAATGTGCCTACGTCCACGGGGAGGAGGGAGAAATCTTTATTGAAAACAGAAAAGAAAATAGAAGAGTCACAAGAAGATCCCTCTCTCATAACTCTCAATGGTGTAAATCTGAAATTCTCTTGAATTCTTGATACTTCTTGATACATCTTCAAAAGGCCACCCCATGGAATTTATATAGGCACTTAGGATGATCCTAGTCCTTCACAAACTACAATAATCAAATTAAGACCGCCTCAGAGAAATAGAAAACTCGTATCCAAACCAAAATAGAAAATAGATCCATTTTAGAAAACTGCCAGAACATGTATTAATCGACTAGGGCAAATCATTAGTCGACTAATACCCATTATTAGTTGACTATACCCAGAATCTAGTCGACTACTGTAATACAATCTGAGAATCCAACTTTCTGTTGGACAGATTAGTCGACTAGCCCATGACCTAGTTGACTAATAAGTCAACTAATAATATGCACAATGTCTGTACATGTCCGTGCTTGATTTGTGAAGCTTGTAACACCTCCACCTGTACTTGAATTCTTCTCTAATAAATATGAGGCACTCTAAATACTAACAATCTCCACCTTGACTCATGTTCATTGAGTCCCTTCTTAGAAATTAACCTCTGCTTCATTCGTCTTGCTTTCTCTCCCCTTTTTGGACTTCATATGGCTCCCTCCCAAGAGCCTGTTCAGCACTTTATCTTTGGAGAAGCTTGATGAAGTTCAGAGATGCTATAAACCTCTCCACTGGAAGGTCTTTTTCATCATATTTGCTAGAATCTTCTTCATGCTAATCTTTACCAAATCGATCACCTTATCGTTCACGACCTACTGATGTATCTTGTGATACCTCACATCAATGTGCTTCGTCCTCTTGTGATACCTGTGATTCTTAGCGAGATGAATCGCACTTTGACTGTCGCAATGAACCCGAACTGAATCCTATATGATACTAAATATCTCAACCAATCCTCTCAACCACAAAGCTTCCTTTGACGCCTTAACTGCGGCCATGTACTCCGCCTCTGTCATTGAAAGAGCAATTGTATCTTGCAACTCTATCTTTCAACTTATGGCACACTCAGCTACTGTGAATACATAGCCCGTCATAGATTTTTGCTGATCAAGATCTCCTGCATAATCTCCATCAACATAGCCTTGTAGTAACCTAGTCTTTCCCATTTCCAATCTCCGAAACACCAAGCCTAGTCTCGCAGTCCCTCGCAGATATCGTAGCACCCACTTCACTGCTTTTCAATGTTGCTTTCCTGGATTTGACATGAACCGACTTACTATAGTAACTGCATAGGCTAAGTTAGGCCTAGTGCAGACCGTAGCATACATGAGTAATCCCACCGCACTAGCATATAGTGCTCGAGACATCTCCTCCTCCTCTTCCGGTGATTGTGGACACTGCTTGGAGGATAATTTGAAGTGACCTGCCAAAGGAGTGGTAACTGATCTTGCTTCTGCCATGTTGAATATCTCCAACATCTTGAGAACATAGTTTCTCCTGGGATAGCCAAAGTCTACCTAAGCCTCTGTCTTGAGTGATCTCCATACCTAAGATCTTCTTGGTTTCTCTCAAATTCTTCATGTCAAATTCCTTCTTGTTCTGAACTTTAAGCTTCTGAACATGTCTTGTTTCAGCAATCATCATATCATCCACATATAACAGCAAATATGTCAGATCATCACTCTGCTTGAAATCACTCTGCTTGAAATAGACACAACTATTATGAAAGAGTCTTGCGCATGAAAGAGTCGAACTGTTTATACCACTACCTAGGAGACTGCTTAAGTCCATAGAGGGACATCTTTAGAAGACACACCTTGTTTTCTCCTTCCTGAACATAACCTTCAGGTTGTTTCATGTATATCTTCTCCTCCAGCTCACCGTGCAGAAATGTTATTTTAATATTCATCTGCTCTAACTCTCGATCAAACTGAACAACTATCACCAATAACATCCGAATAGATGTGTGCTTGACTACAGGAGAACAAATCTCATTATAGTCAATACCCTCCTTCTGAGTATATCTTTTGGCAACTAACCTTGCCTTGTACTGCTCATTGTCCTTCTTGCGAAAGACCCATTTGCAACCTATTGCCTTAGAGTCTTTTGGAAGATCAACTAATGTTCATGCTTGAATTCTATCTAAAGACTCCATCTCTTGCTCCATGGCTGTAATCCACTTGTCGTGGTCATCTGCCTCGATCGCTTTCCTAAAACTGTCAGATCTCTTGTTCTTGTTATTAATGTGAAAGAGACATGATCATCATCCCAGCTATACTTTGTTGGTGGCACGGTAACTCTGACTAACCTCTCAACGGTCTAAGTTGCTCTTGAGTAGCCTCCTGTTCGTCTCCATCTGAATCTGAAGAGTCCTCTTCTGACTTTTCAGGCCTTTTAGGGTTATCTGAGAACTCAACTCCCTTTTTCTGAATGTCTTCTGAACTATCTAAAGCTCCACCTTACGCTTTATCCTCCGTCTCTAACTTTTCTCACAACATTAATTCATGGTCAAAGACTACATCTCTGCTGGTAAAGGGGCTTCTTTTCTCGGGATCCCAAAGTCTGAAACCCTTGACTACTTTGGTGAACCCGATGAAGATACACTTCTTAGACTTGGACTCCAGTATGTTCCTTTTCTGATTATCAGCCAAACTATATGCTGGGCAACTGAAAATCTGTAAAGTTGAATAGTCTACAGACTCTTCTCACCATATCTCCTCTGGGATCTGAAGATCAATAGTTGTTGATGGTGACATATTTACCAGATAACTCACATGATTCATCGCCTCTATCCAAAATTCTTCTAACATGTTAGTCTGTAATCTGATACTGCGGGCATGCTCTGTAAGTGTCTGATTCATACGCTCTGCTACTCTGTTCAGTTCTGGTCGCCCTAGAATACTTAACTGGTGTTTGATGCCCTTGGTTGCTAAGTAATCTTTAATTTTTTGGAGGTGTACTCACCTCCATTATCGGACTTCAAGACTTTCACCTTTTGCCCTGTCTGATTTCCTTCCATAGTTTTCCACTCTGAACTTCTAAAATACTTCTGATTTCTACTTCAAGAAGTATACCCAAACTTTCTTGGAAAAATCATCTATGAAAGAACATAGTACCTAGCACCCCCATGGATGCTACTGGCGAAGGCCCCACACATCCGTGTTAATGAGATCTAGCAAGCCCTTTGTCTGGTGCTATGATGTAGAGAAAGTTACTCTACATTATCTACCCATAATGCAAAATTTACAAAGATCAATTTTGCAATATTTGATACCTGGTAGAGCACTCTTTTCGTGTAAGACTTGAAACCTCACTCGTTCATGTGTCCAAGTCGCATGTGTTAAAGTCTTGCAATATCTTCCTTCTCTGTTACTACTGGAGCATCACCAACAATAATGCTTACTGTCAACTTGTGCAAGTTTGTTGTCCGTTCTCCTTTGAGAATCATCATGGAGCCTCTGGTAACTTTGATTCCTCCATCTGCACCCGAAAACTTATACCCTCGAGCTTCCAGAGCTTCCAACGAGAGAAGATTCTTCTTTAAATCTGAAACGTGTCGAACATTCGTGAGAGTTCAAATCTGTCCATCAAACATCCTCATGCGGATGTTGCTGATGCTATCAGTCTTACATACGACATTGTTTGCCATCAGGACAGAGCCTCATTATAAGGCTTGTAAGTATTGAACCAATATTTTCTTTGGGCACATATGGTATGTTCACCCTGAGTCAAGTAACCAAGCATCTGAGTATTTACCTTTTCCTGACTCAGCCGTCGAGACATTACATGAATCCTCATCTTCTTCTTTGACAACCCTAGCTTGATCTGACTTTTCACTAGTACTAAGCCTATCCAAATCTTTGCCGCCTTTCCTATTCAGCATCTCCTTGTATATCATACAAATTTTCATGATATGCACTGGTTTCTTGCAAAAGTAGCAAGAGAAACTGCTAGAAGCCTTTGGATCCCTTTTGGGTTCCCTACTCTTTGATTTTCTCCTCTGGCCCTTGACAAAATCCTGAGGCCTCCTCCCTAGAATGTCTTCTTCATCAGCTCGTTATTCTGGAACATCTGCCTGACATCTTCTAACTATAAGGTCTCCTTACCATACAGATGGTGGTTGCCAAGTGGTCATAACTTGATGGAAGAGAATAGAGTAACAGAAGAGCTTTGTCTTCTTTTTTTAGCTTAACTTCTAGAGCTAACAAGTCACTTAAAATTCTATTACAAGCATTGAGATGTTGTAAAATAGGTGTATCTTTTTCATGCAAAGGCTGTATAACTTCTTCTTCATGAAGAGCTTGTTCGACAAACTTTTCGTCATGTACATGCTCTCCAGCCTACACCAAAGACCAGCAGTTGTTTCCTTGTTTATCACGTTGTAGAGGACCTCATCTGATAGGCACAGTATGATCATCACCTTTGTGCAGAAGTTGATGTCATTCCACTCATTATCCTCTATCTTCAATGGCTTCTTCTCAATACCAAGCAGGGCCTTGTGTGTGCCTCCTTCACGAGCAATAATGTTACTCACATCTTTCACAACAGGAAGCTAGACTTCCCGTCAAATTTTTTCACCTCGAACTTGGTTATCGTGGTCGTCTTGCTAGCCATCACTTTGAAGCCAATTGTTAAGGCTCTATCATCAATCAAACAATAGAGAAATATGGAGTTGAAGACTCGGCAGTGGAAGCGGAAGCATAGAAGATCTACCACTAGCAATTAATTGAAAACTAAATCACCACACAACCAAAGAATACAAGATTTAACGTGGTTCAGCAATATGCCTATGTCCACGGGGAGGAGGGGAGAAATCTTTATTAAAAATAAAGAAGAAAATACAAGAGTTACAAGAAGATCTCTCTCTCACAACTCCTAATGGTGAACATCTGAAATTCTCTTGAATTCTTGATACTTCTTGACATACCTTCAAAAGGCCACCCTCAAGGGGTTTATATAGGCACCTAGGATAATCCTAGTCCTTTACAAACTCCAATAAGCAAATCAGCACCACCTCAGAGAAATAGGAAACTCGTATCCAAACCAAAAAAGGAAACAAATCCATTTTAGGAAACTGTCAGAACCTGTATTAGTCGACTAATGCCCAGTATTAGTCGACTATACCCAAAATCTAATCGACTATTGTAATGCAATATGAGAATCCAACTTTCTTTTGCAGGGCCTAGTCGACTGTACCAAAATATCAGTCGACTAGCCCATGACCTAGTCAATTAATAAGATCTATTAGTCCACTAATAACATACACAATGCCTGTACATATCCGTGCTTGATTTGTGAAGCTTGAAACACTTCCACCTGAACCTGAATTCTTCTCCAATGAATATGAGGCACTTCAAATACTAACAGTATGTGTGTTTATATATGTATATGTAGGTATCTATATATGTGAATTTATATGTGTAAATATTGATATCGATTATGCATCTAAATATGTGAATATATATGTCCATGCGTCTATCTATGAGCGTATATGTGTATGTATCAATGTATGTGTATGTATCTATGTATGTCAATATATATATGTGTGTGTGTATACAAGAAACATACATATGTTTGTGAGTTTTTTATTTGCAGGGGTGTGTTATTTGAGCAAGTATGCTTCTGTATATGTTTGTACATATGTATACTTATGCATGTTGTATGTATGTATGTACATGAATTAATATAGGCTTAAAAGTGCACAATCAAGTTGTGCATATTCAAAAAGGAGTCAAAATAGTATGTTCGTATCTCTCTCCTTTTCCTTATCTCTCTCATACTCAATCTTTGTCTCTTTCCTCCCCTCTCTTAAGCTAAGCTGGGTTGTTCCTGCCATCTTCTTTTTGCACTATTCTCTCTCTTCATCCTTTCCATGCTGATCGGCAAAAAGCATGCACAAAATTAAAAGGAGTGATGGTCGATGTTACTGCTTTTGCGATTCTTCTGTAGTAGCAAAGTGGCTATACGGGTCGTATCTATAAGGAGGGAGAGCGATGGAAGCTTGGATGCGGCTTCTTTAATTAAAGTAAAAGAGAAAGTTCTTTATTTCAAAATAAAGAATTAAAAGAAAATAAGTATTGTTTTAAAATTTCTTAGATTTAGTTGATGTTTGTAAAGATGAGTTTTCTTAAAGGTAAAACGCATGACTAACTTTCTACTAAGTGCTCCCACTAATCTCTAACTTTTTGAAGATGTAACCTCACAATAAATCATAGGCAAGCATAATCCTTATGCATAGGAACTATTCACGTTGGAGATCGAATGAAAGTTCTTCCTTTAACTCAGCTTTACACGATAAAAACTTGAAGATTCCCTTATCAAGATCCAATTGAAGACAAAAATAAGGGAAGAAACAAGTGCAGTAATGGTATCGGTAAAGATTAATAGGAATATCCGTAACTTACGAAAACAAATAAAGTTTTTAATCTATAGACCATTAAAAACCGTTAAGTATGAAATATAAGAAAGCGAATACTTGAAAGTAAGTTTAGAGTTAGAACCCTCGTCTTAAGATGTCATAGCTCTCATTTGCACAATGCTTATTTGACACTATTGACTCATTTAGGTTATCAATCAAGTTGTTAGAGATTAGTGGGTTAGTAGTTAGTTAGCCATGCAATGAAAGATTTAGTTAGACATGAGTAAGAAAAGAAATAACAAGAGAGAAGAAGTAAAGAGAAGGAGTAATACACTAAAATAAGAAAGTAAAAGCAAATGAAGACAACACGTAATGGAAAGAAGAAAAAGAAGTAATACTTGTATAAGCTTGTCACCTTCAAATACAACTTGTACACACTCTCTCTCTTTTACTCTAATGGCTAAATTAAACTAGAAGAAGAAGAAAACACAAACAACTACAACTCTAAAAACAAACTAACATAAAGATCCTAAACTCTCTGAATATCTCCATCTGAAGAACTCCAGGGGGGATTTATAGGCACCAGGAGAAAGGGGGCTAGGGGCAAACCCTGTCCCAAAGTACTGGCACGGCCGCGCCACGGCTCCGCGGCCAGAGTCGTGTTTTTGCGGCTGTACCAGAGCGGCGCGCATAGCGCCGCCTGCTACGCGCTGTCGCTTCGGTCCCCACTCGGTTGTACTTTCTGGATTTTGAATTTGAGCCCCCTGGTCTGACATAATCTTCTTCTAAAGTCAATGACTACTTTGTAGGCCTTTAATCACCCATTAAATGGTGATTTAGGGTCTTCTTCTTCATTGCACACAATGGACCTAGGATCACACAAGCAAACTATTATTAGCGGAATTTTATATAAAATAAATGTACAAATATGATAAAAATTATGCAATATTAGAGACTAATCACACCCCCCACACTTATCTTTTTGCTTGTCCCGAGCAAAACAAAAATAAGAGAATGATTACACCACTTTTGTAGGTGACGCGATTGCACTGAGTATGTGCAAGCCTTTAAACCTTTAGGTTTCCCCTAGAGGAGGAGTGTTGTCTCCTGAGGATTTTCAGCGGATTGCACCCACAAAATTCAATAAATGAAAAAAATGTTAATTGTAAGTGAATCTCTTTCAAGAAAAAGAACTTTTAATTATCTAAGTAAAAATGACCGAATGATTATAAGAATTAGGTCTAAACCCTCATAAGTCCTCCTATACTTTAGCCTTTATAAAAGAAGAAATCGTGGTTTTTCTTTGAATTTAGAAGGGATCTTGTACTTCTAATTCATTCTGTTATTTTGCTTTAAATAGATATACATCATGTAGAAGTATGATGTGCTTGGGATTTTTCAACTCAACTTTAATGTCTTTTTAATTTTATTAATGTTTGTCTAGATGTTTATTCTTGATTTCTTTAGGCTTTCTACTTTACTTATATAATACATATCAAACTGATAACTCTTAAACCAGATGGTTTTAGGGCACCAGGCGGGAAAACACCCCTCAGGTCAAATATGCAAGTATAGTAGGTCACGAAATCAAGATTTATTTATTTCCTTTAGGCGTGAATAATCATGCTTCTTGAGGCACAATTATTCAACTTAATGGTTTTTTATGCATCATTCAAAGTTGTGTCTCTAAATCCCAAGCGTGTGTGTGTGGTTTATGCATATTCTACTAAAGCTAAATAAAAGATATGAGTTATTTTTTTATCCCTCCCAACTCTCAGTCAGACCAATATTTCTTTTTATTTAGGCTAAAATAAATATTCCTTTCTAAGGTTCCCTTAATTCTTACAACCTTTTGGTATTTTATAAAGTATAAAAAAAAATTTATTCGTTCTGGAGTTTTTTTTTAAAGAGAAGTAAAAGAAAAGAAAATTGAATGTTAGCATCCCCCCACACCTATCTAATGCATTGTCCTCAATGCTAGTGATGTAAATGCAAAAATAATAAAAAGGGGGAAGAAAAGATATTACCATCTCCGTCGACTCGGGCCGGCCAAGTGCGAATAGGCTAAGGGAGAGGGAGAAGAGAGTAAAAAGAATTTTTCAAAAGGTTCTTTACAAGTATACAAGGGGTGATTATATCATATAAACAATAATTATAAAGAATCCTTTTTTTTTTTAGTTGTGGTGTGTGCATGGCTATGGTTACGTGTAAGATAGAGTGAAAAGACTTAGGACATCTTCAGCCTGTGACTTAGGCTCAGTGGTTAGGAATGGCATCAGTCTTTGCCCATTCACCTTGAATTCCTTTTTACTCTTTGGATCAAAAATTTTCATAGCACCGTGTGGAAAGATGGTGCGCAAAATGAAGGGTCCAGACTAATGAGTTTTTAGCTTCCCTGTAAAAATGTGAAGTCTCGAGTTGTATCGCAGAACTTTGTCCCCAGGGCAAAGTGTTTCCGGTTGATGATCTGGTCATGAAAAATTTTATTCTGCTTTTTGTGATCTGTGCATTCTCATAAGCCCCATTCCATATTTTCTCCAACTCTGAGATCTGCAATATTCTTAGTTCACCAGCTTTAGTCAGATCGAAACTGAGTTGCTTAATAGCCCATAGGGCTCGGTGTTCTAACTCGACTGGCAGATGAAAGGCTTTTTTAAATATGATTCTATAAGGAAACATCCCCAGGACCATCTTAAAAGCAGTTCGGTAAGCTCATAACGCATTGTTTAGCTTAACCGACCATTCCTTTAGATTTTATCCAACAGTTTTTTTTTTTTCCAAAATGAGCTTGATTTGTCGGTTGGTCACTTCGACTTGCCCATTTGTTTAGGGATGATACAGAGTGGATAACTTGTTATTGATGGAATATTTCTACACCAGAACTTCAAAAACTCTATTGCAGAAATGCGACCCATTATCACTAATTATCGCTCTGGGGGTGCCAAAATGGGAGAAGATATTTTCCTTGAGAAAATTTAACAACTACTTTGTTGTCATTGGTCTTAATAGGCACAACTTCTATCTATTTCGAGACATAATCCACTGAAACCAAGATGAACCGGTTGCCAAAGGAATTTGGGAATGGTCCCATGAAGTCAATACCCCAAACATTAAAAATTTTAACTTCAAGAATCGGGTTTAGGGGCATCATGTCTCATCTTGAAAATTTTCCAATCTTTTGACAATTTGCACATGACTTACAAAAGTAGAATGAGTCTTTGAATAAAGTGGGCCAATAAAAACCACTTTGTAAATCTTTCTCTGTGATTTTGCGGGGACCAAAGTGTCCTCCGCATGCAAGTTCATTGCAAAAACTAAGCACACTCCTCTGTTCTTCTTCTGGTATGCATCCTCGAATAATCTGGTCAGGACAATACTTAAAAAGATACGGCTCTTCCTAGAAGAAGTACCGTACTTGGGCAAAGAAGCGATACTGGTCTTGCTTTGTCCATTCAGCGGGTAATGTCTAGTGGCCAGATAGTTGACTATGTCCGCATACCATGGTTCCTTGAAAATGGCCAGAATGTGCTCATCTGGGAAATCCTCATTGATCGAAGCTTGTATTATAGGTGCATTCAGAATTCTTGACAGATGATCAGCTACCACATTTTCTATACCTCTTTTATCACAGATTTTCAGGTCAAATTCTTGAAGCAGAAGGATCCATCGAATCAATCGGGCTTTAGCTTCCTTCTTGGTCATGAGGTATTTTAATGCTGAGTGATCCGTGAAAATCACAGTCTTTGATCCTAACAAGTAGGGCCGGAATTTTTCTAACGCGAAGATAACGGCCAAGAATTTCTTCTCGGTCGTTGTATAGCTCTGTTGGGCGTCATTCAGGATCCTACTCGAGTAGTAAATCACGTGCTGCCTATTGTCGATACGCTATCCAAGAATAGCGCCAATAGCAAAATCAGAGGCATCGCACATGATCTTAAACGGTTGTGCCCAATTTGGAGTAGAAATAATAGGCGCAGATACAAAGTCATGCTTAAGCTTCTCCCATGATATGAAACATACTTCGTTAAATCAAAGGGCACGTCCTTTGCGAGTAGGTTAGTTAAGGGCCTAGCGATTTTGCTAAAGTACTTAATAAACTGTCGGTAGAACCCAACATGCCCTAGGAAGGATCTGATATTCTTGATGCTTTTGGTGGTGGAAGCTTAGCAATCACTTCTATTTTTGCCTGTCCACTTCAATTCCTCTCCTAGAAATCTCATGGCCTAAGACAATCTCCTGTCTCACCATGAAGTGACATTTCTCCCAGTTCAGAGTTACATTCTTTTCCTTGTATCTTTGTAGAACTAACTCAAGATGATGAAGACATTGATCAAATGAATCTCCATAGATGGAGAAATCATCCATAAAAATCTCTAGAAGATGTTCCACAATGTCGGAGAACAGACTGAGCATGCACCATTGGAATGTTATGAGAGCGTTGCACAATCCAAAGGGCATGCGTCGGTAAGTGAAGGTTCCGAATGGGCAGGTGAACGTAGTCTTCTCCTGGTCTTCTGCAGCAATAAAGATCTGAATGTATCCCGAGTACCCATCCAAGAAACAATAGTACTCATGTCTAGCGATGCGTTCAAGCATTTGGTCGATAAAGGGTAGCGGAAAGTGGCCCTTACAAGTGGATGCATTCAACTTCCTATAGTCAATACAAACACGAACCTTGGTAGGCAATTTTGTTTGTACCAACTCTTTATGCTCGTTCTCTACCACCGTAAAACAGCTTTCTTGGTGGCCGCATGAACCGGGCTAACCCATTGGCTATCAAAAATGGGATAAATGATCCCATTGTCTAATAGTTTCAGAATTTCTATTTTTGCAGCCTCTTGCATGAGTGGGTTAAGCCTGCGCTGTGGGTCCCTCCTAGGAATCTCTTCATCATTTAAATGAATTCTATGTTGAACTATTGCTGGACTTAGACTTATCCCCTTGATATCTTTCATTGTCCATCCAATGGCTTCCCTATGTCTCTTCAAAATAGACATCAAGCTATCCTCTTGTTGCTTAGTCAGATGGGATGCTATAATGTTCTATTCCGCCCAATTAGGCGTACTTGAGGTGTTCAGGTAAAGCTTTTAACTCTAGGGATGGAGTTGATTCATTGGAGGTGATATCTGAAATTTTCGGTCCTGTGATGAGGTACACTTAGGCTTGATGCCCAGTCTACTGCTTCTATAATCTGGTCTAGATTGAAATCCTCAGAGTCCGGATCAAACTCGCTCTTTGTTTCCATCTCTATGCTCTTTTCAAGCTCATTGGTCAAATTTTCAATGAAATTGACCTCAAAAGTCTGATCCCTGGGTTGTCTTCCAAGATTGAAAATATTGAGTTCCTTTGTCATATCTCCAAAGGTCAATTGTATGGACCCGTTCCTACAGTTGATTATGGCATTGGCTGTAGCAAGGAATGGGCGCCTAAGATGACTGGAGTTTGAGACCGTGGATTTAACACAAGTTGGGTCTCAAGCACAATGAGTCAACGGGGTAGATGAAATTCCCGATCTGGATAAGAACATCTGTGATTTCTCTCTTGGGAATTTTCACAGATCGGTCAGCTAACTGAATAGTGACTCGAGTTGGACTCAGCTCGCCTATCCTAAGTTTCTGGTATACTGAGAGAGGTAGTAAGTTGATGCTTGCTCCCAGGTCAAGGAGTGCTCTGCTAATTTCTGTTTGTCCTATGGTGCAAGAAATTATAGGACATCTGAGATCTTTGTATTCCATCAGAATAGGACCAGACAGAATTTCGCTTATGTTGGTTGCCAAGAACACTTTCTTGGGCACATTCGTTTTCTTTTCTTCGTACATATATCCTTAAGAAATTTAGCATATGTTGGGACTTGGTGGATAGCGTCCAGAAGAGGCACGTTTAGTTTGACCTAATTAAACATCTCAAATATCTTTTTCATGTGCATGTTCTTATTGTTGTTCCTGAGCCTATTAAGAAAGGGTCATACAGGCTTATGAACTTGTTCAGCAGTTGTGTCCTTATCAGACGTTTGCAGTGCAGATTAGGAGGAGCTAGCAGATGTGGAGGTAGGAGCAGGATCAACGTGGGTAGGATTTTTCTGCTGGTAGATCTGATTGTCCACCTTCTTTCCTTATCGAAGAGTATGAACAACATTGCACAGGTTGATATGAGGATCCTGAATTTCATACGCTTGATTGGAATTCTTAGGGTGACTAGCGGCTGATTTGGTAAAGTACCCTTTGGTCCTTCACTTAAAGAGCTGGCTAATTGACTCATCTGCATTTTCAATCTCGATATGGCCTGTGAATAATTGCTCAATGTTTATTCCTGATTTTGCATGAAGGCAGTTTGAGACTCATAAAAGCCTTCATACTCTCCTCTAATTTACTGAATTTCTTTTCCATTTGTGAACTTTGGAAGGAGGAAGATGGATCTTGATTGGAAAAATTTGTTTGATGATTGTGATGGTGAAAATTGTTGGAGAAATTGGGTCTGGGAGGATTGTTCTGGGCCCAAGAGAAGTTTGGGTGATTTCTCCAACCGGGATTGTAAGTTTGCGAGTACGGATTATGTTGCGGCATTGAATAAGCCGCATTCATATGTTCCGGTGGTACTTGTTGAGTCTGAAAAATAGGACACTCTTTAAAAACATGGTTTGGTATCTGACAGTATGAACAACCCGGATTGTGAATTGGTGGTGGGTTGATTTGTTGACTTGGCTGGCTCTTTTGTTTCTATAGCCTCTATTCTCCTCATCAGGGTTGCGATCTTAGCTTCAGCAGCTATGGATGATTCTAAGGATAGGAGCCCTCCTTTCGAAGCTAAAGACTGTGAATTCCTTGGTTTTTCTGAGGTTGGCTCCTATTGCAGGGTTTCCTTAGCTAGATCCTCAAATAAATCTCAACCCTGATTTTCATCTTTTTTCAAGAACCCTCCCTGACACATGGTTTCTAACAAGATTTTTGTCTGATAATCCAAACCATCATAGAGAATCTGATATTGATGCCATTTCTCTACACTGTGATGAGGCACTGAGTTAGGAGATCTTTGAATCGTTCAAAGTATCTCCAAAATGGTTCGCTCTGTTCTTGCCTAAACTGCAGATATTCTTTCTGATGAGGGCAGCCTTGTGGATTGGGTAAAATTTCTTCAAGAAAGCCTTGACGAAATCGTCCCACGTTATAACTGAATCTACAGCCAAACTGTATAACCATTTTTTAGGTAGGTCTTTAGCGAGAAGGGAATGAAACGTAACCTAACGGCATCGTCTCCTAGATGGGGAATGCGCACATGAGGCATACTTCTTCAAATTCCCTAACAAAGAAGTATGCATCCTCCGATTCTAAACCATGAAATTTTGGAAGAGTGTTGATGAATTGGGGCTTTAACTCAAAGTTATTTCCATTCGCCTCAGGAAGTTTTATACAAGATGGCAGTGAGGTTCTGATCAAATAAAACCTGTCCTATAGCGATGCCATCACCAGTTCTGAATGGAAGGGTAGAGAAGTGTTTCTGGTTAATCTGGAAGTTACAGGATCTCTCACCCACTCTTGCATGCAGCACATCACAAACAACGTATAGACAACAAACAATTGAAAAGAATAAAAACAAATAAAAAGAAAGAGAAACAACCACCAAGGCTTAGTCTAAGGTACCTAGACCTAGACGACTCCTAACTGGACGATTCTCCAGGGGAGGTTGTTGCAGGAACTTGACTACAAGCTAATCGGCCAGGAAAGGGCAAAACTCGATGGGAGGTATCTGGGCATGAGCCACGGGCCTTAATTATGCCAAACCATGGAGTTTTCGAGGCTTAACCTCTCAATCCTCTTTCCTTAGACACTGATTTTACAGGAGTATAGTTCTTGTAATTCCTACCCTTGGTTAATCTCTTAGTGAGTTCGAGATGTCCCTAGGGCCAATGTCTATCTATTTTTAGTTAAGGCTTGAGATTGTGAATGCACTTGGAGATGATTTTTGAGCTAAGGAAAGGTGATGAAATCTCCACCATATCTTGTTTATTTGGGTTTTGCCCTTTTTGTCAATTGTGTAAGTGTACAGTATATTCACAACAAGATAACACTCAAAGCGATAAATCACTCCAAAATATTGGTCCTATTCTATATGAATGGACACGTACCTTTCTCCAGCACTCTTCAATAGAGATTGAAATTAATTGAAATAGACACTGCCCTAAATGCAAGAGTCCAATCCGATTTTCAATTTAGCTACAAATGAATTTCTGTTGAGTTTATTACAGATGTATAAGGTGAAGCATACAAGTGAACTAAAAATTTGAGAAAGTAATTTTTGAGCGA
>JAVJIF010016340.1:0-32500 GCA_038442645.1 Agave tequilana
CAAGTCAAAAAAGCTCTTGAGTCGTCAGCCAGTCCAGAGCCTAGGGTTTAGCGATTCCTTACATTGACTATGCCTTATACGACATCCTCCCTGATGATCCCAAAGAAGCGGCTGCAATTAGAAGGAAAGCCCCCAAATTCTATTATAATGCGATCACGCGAACACTATATCGTCGATCGCATGACAGGATCTTTCTCCGCTGTCTGTCACGAAAAGAGACGCAGGAGGTACTCAAAGAAGCGCATGACGGCATGTATGGAGCTCATCAACCTGGTCCAAAGCTTGGGGATCGACTCCGAAGATTGGGATATTATTGGCCTAGGATGATCCCTGACACCATCACTTATACAAACGATGTCACGCCTGTCAAGTCCATGGTGATTTTATCCATCAAGCACCAGGGTATCTTCGCTCTACGACTTCTACCTGGCCATTTGAGATGTGGGGGATGGATGTAGTCGGCCCTATAAGCCCACCATCATCTAAAGGACACCAGTTCATCTTAGCCATAACCGATTACTTCTCTAAATGGGCCGAAGCTATCCCTTTGAGGGAAGTAAAGACATCTGATGTGATCAAATTCGTTAAACATCACGTCATCTATCGTTTTGGTGTGCCACGATGAATTGTTCACGACAACGGCCCCAATTCGTCAGTCAGGCTTTTCAGAGGTTCTGCAATAAGTTCAGAATCCAGAGTGTGTCCTTAACGGCATACTACCTAGCTGCTAACGGTCTTGCGGAAGCTTTCAACAAGACTATTGGCAAGCTTCTCAAGAAATTCGTCTCAAAAAGCCAACGTGATTGGGACGACAAATTAGGTGAATACTTATGGGCCTATCGCACGACAGTACGAACCCCAATGAAGACTACACCATTCTCCTTGGTATATGGGTGTAAGGCCGTACTCCCATTAGAAATCCAAATCCCATCTTTACGAGTCGCTTGGACGGCAGAGATGACAAATGAGGAGAAACATCGACTGCGACTTCAAGAACTAGAGGCTTTAGATGATAAACGTCTGCAAGCCCAATAACAAATCGAGCTCTATCAAGCTCGAATTACCAGAGCCTTCAACAAGAAAGTTAAGGAGCGAACTTTCAAGAAAGGTGACCTTATCTTAACTGTCAGAAGACCTATGGTGATGACACATAAGACGAAAGGAAAATTTCAACCCAAATAGGAAGGACCATTTGTAGTAGAGTCGGTCTACTCAAATGAAGCATATCGCCTCATAACCTCAGACGGTGATACGCTCATGATGCCAATCAACGACAAATTCTTGAAGAAATACTACCCTTGATAGCATTCTTCCCCCGATTAAGTTAATACTGCACCTCTGATCAAAACTCCAGATCCTAGAAGAGCTTCTTTCCCTTACTAGATCGAGCACTGGTTGCATCATGATGCTTGATGTAAATATTGAGAAAGAAACAAAATACGAAACTTTAGTTTTAGCATTAGCTACTCTTCTGATTGACATCCGATGCCTCCGGCGGCCAAGGATAGAGGAAAATGTTGGCTTTTAAGCCCAACATAAGTCTTCGACAACTCATCATGCTGAGGGGAATAGCATGGCAAACCCAACTCAAACGGTAGTTGGTAAAGGCCCACCAAATTCGTTGATAGCTGAGGGTTTGCTAAAAATCCTAGTGGACTTGATCTCACTCTTTCCTTCAAAATTTCTTACCAATTCTCACCCACAGAATGGTAAGACCACAAAAATACCGGTGTTCATCTCCTTAATGAGAACTGGATTCTGTCAAGTTAATATTAAACCTCTGACAACAAAACTCTTTAAAAATACTCGCTGTTATGTTATGTATAATACTACACCTCTAACGGCAAATTTTCCATGTCTCTAGAAAGTCAACAGTTGTCACGTTAATATTAAACCTTTGACAGTTCAGTTCACTTTCTACCAAAATTTCCTATCAATTCTCTTCCATAGAAGGGTAGGTCCACAAATGCATTCATTGCTATGTTAACACCATACCTCTGATAATGAAAAATTTCAATACTCTTCGGCGAATACAAACTTTACTTGTCTCAATTCTATATGGAGTAGCATGTCTTCAAATTTGTCAAGTTAACACTACACCTCTGACATTCCAAACTTTACTTGTCAATTCTCATCAATAGAATGATAAATCGTCAAATTGCTCATAGCAAAATCGCTTCTGTCAAGCATACTCCTCCATCGTGACTTACTGTCAAGTTTAACACTACACCTACTGTTAACATTTAACACTACACTCTAACAGTGATTGAGTTGCTGCCTGCAGTTTAATATTAAACCTCTGACAGTTACTTTTCCTCAGGCTTCCATATCAAAGCTGAGATGAGCGATGCTAAACTGCTTAACATCACACCTCTAGCGTCCAGTTTATTGCTAAGTTCAACAATAAACCAATGGCCATGACCTTCCCTCGGACTTCCTTGCCGAGGTCGGGATAAACCAATGCCAATTCAAATTCATACTCTAGCATTACCCTCACCGCTAGTTTTTAGCATTACACTATGATAGTGACCTGCTTTCGAATCAAAAGCTGAAAACACTCTCTTGAGTCAAGTTAATATTACTCTACTCACCTCTGACTCACATCCTTGTCAAGTTAACATCACACTTCTGACAAGATTTAATTCAACCCGTTAAGTTAATATCACACCTCTAACGGTAAAAGTTCTAGATTTCCCGCGAGTCTAGTCTCACTTGTTATTCTTATCAACAGAATAACAAGTCCACTTAAAGATATTGTTAGGTTAATATTACATCTCTAACAGTGTTTTCATTAAATTCCCAGCTGAGTCTTAGTCAAGTTAATACCAAACCTCTGATGAAAACTCATTTGTAATCCTCCGTGGGATGCAAATTTCACTTGTCATTCTCATTTATAGATTGGCAGGTCCACAAGAACCATCCTACCTACTCCTATCAATTTAACATCACACCTCTGACAGTAATCTTGAATTCCTGGAATGGAATTTTCCCAACTTTGACTTGTTAAGTTAATTATTGCATTTCTATCAAGTCAAGAGTCCCTACTTCTATGTGTCTGATTTAAAAAAAAAGAAATTCAAGACATATAAGAAGACAAGAAAAAGTGTCACTTTTATTTATATTCAAACATATGAAAGTGGTACAAGACGCTCTCTTATACAATAAGATTGAGTGTTATAAGAAAGGAGTACAAAGGAGTCCCACTCTCTCAGTAAAAGCTTGCACTCACTCCTTAAGGCATTTCCACTACTTCAAATACAAGATGTTTGAAGAGCGCCAAAGAAATACTGATCGATGTGGAGACGATCGGATGCTGATTACACCATGATGCATGATGTAAACATTGAAGTAGCTCATTGCTGACCGAGAACAATAGTGTTTCTCGAGGTCGAAATACAGAAGAATATTTTGATTCCACCCGACCAACTGGTATAGGCCCTGATCCTTCATTGATGAACATCTCCACCACCAGAAAGTCATCTAATGAGCATGGGTTTTTCGTCGATGTCACTTCTGGGTGTAAGATTGGTGAAGGGAGGATCCAAGACCTTATATGTGACATCCTCTTTCTGTGACCTGCGAGAGGACCATACCCACCACCATACCCACTATGACCATGACAACCCGGGGGCACTGCCGGTGCATCATGTCTAATAAGGCCTTGACGGATGTCATCAATCGCGAAATCCTCCTCGCCCATGAACAGGAGCCTTGATTTCTCCAGTACTCGCCCATCGATCAGCTCGCTGGTCAAAATATTCTCCCAAGGGCCCAGCGAAAATACAAAAGGCTGACTGAGATTGCCATAACCTACAAGAAGTAAAAACCAAAAGGCTAAAATTCTGTTAAGTCAGGACTGTAAGGGCAGACGCGGCTGAAGTAGTAAACTTCAAACGCGGGGATGACCAGTATAGAAGGTTTAAAATTCTATCAAGGCAGCAGCATAAAAGCTGAAGGGCAGACGCGGTTGAAGTTGTGAACTTCAAACGCGGATTTAATCAGCACAGATCTGAACGCGGTCTGGTTTTAGACCCGCGTCCAAGATACGAGACGCGGGGTAGATCAGACGCAGAAGTCGCCACACCCGCGTTTGAGAAACAGGGGTTGCCACATCCAAGTCCAGAGGCCCCGAAAGAATTAAAATTCTTTAAGTCAAGAACCTCAAACGCGAACTTTATATACAAAGCTCGTGTCCCAAGATCAAAATACAGAGTTCATCACACTCGCATTCAAAGGATTTTGAGTTAGATTCAAGGTCAATCAACTCACGCTTCATCAAGAAGTCTAAAAGATGCGACTTTCGAATAACGGGCGCATCAGTTAGACTTCCAGAGAAGATCAAGAGATCGAATCTCTTTGGGAGGCAAGAAAACAGAAACTTAGCGGGACTGAGTATTTCATGGCAACAAGTGGTTCCTACCCGAAGGAGAAGTCTCTAGAAGTTAACTTTATGCATCAAGGTGCGGCCGATAAAAGCACTTAAGGCGATGTTTTTGATCTTGAAATCACTTGACATTGATAATCTTTGGAAAAGATTAAAGGAAAGCAAGGAAGCTTTGAATTCTCGCTGTTCATATCCCTTGAAGAGAAGAAAAATAAGTCAAGACGTAGACCCTCAGAGCGCATGCTCTTAAGGAAAACAGTATAAGCAATGGACTGTTAAGGAATGAGTCCTATTTATAGGCAAGCCATGAGGCTTACAATTAATGGCGTAGAAATCAGAGCCATCAGCCTTAATTCCTGCACGAACGTCAAAGCCCAATAAGGAGCTGACGCGTGGATTGCCGCTTCGGGAAACATTGGAGGACACAAGTCCCAATCATCAACGCCGACTTGGCATTTAAAGGTCCAACCAGATCTTTAAGACGGGCTGCATGTGACGCTTAGGAGGTTGCGTCAAGCGCAGACTCAAAGGTCGCGTCCTGAAACCGCGTCCTTTCATGAACCCGAAGGCTGCGTTCTTTTCATTCCTGCTAAAAGATCCACAATCGCGTCTCCTGGAGTGGTTAAGAGCCGCGTCTCCTCAGCGAATTGGGTCCATTCAGGGTTGCGTCTTGAGTTCACAAAGGCTGTACCCTGAAGTCCGCGTCCTCAATAACCAGCGGAATCTCGCGCGTCGCTCTTGAGGAGCCCAAAACTGCGCCTCTATTGTAAGATGAACGTCACATCCCCATCGTGAACTCAATACAGCCTGAGTTTGTGCCCTATCAAAGGATCAGAGCCGCGTCTCTATTGAGCCAATGCCGCGTTCGCGTCAAATAGCTGAGATCCGTGCGTCAGTCTTAAGGGGCCCGGGACCGCGTCTCCACTACATCCTGAATGCTGCATCCCGACAGAATCAAGGACCGCATCCATGGATCCGCGTCCTTTCATAAAGCCGCATCCTTATCAAAAAGAAAGATTCGTGCGTCTTCCTTGATGAGCCTGAATGGCGTCTCAATTAATGAGTCAGAGTCGCGTCTCCCAGAACCGCATCTCCGCTACCAATGAGAGCCGAATCTCGCTCAAGAACTCAGTTCAAACTGAGTTTATTATTTATGGCCGTACCCTATCTAAGGACGGCATCTCCACAAATAGTCAAGGAGTACGATTATGAAAACTGAGTTCATCCATAGGCAACACAGAATCTGAAAGGATAAAGATGAGACAAAAATTTTGAAACTTTTATTATTTGACTCAAAAAATGATAAAAGTAATTGATAGTAGTAAAAAGTGCATATTTATCATCACATTTATCATCATATTTCCCTATTTATTCTTTATTATGCATTACTACTAATGTTTTATTGTTTAATGTGTGCAGGCCTTGAGTAATTAAAAAATAAAGAAATAAAGCGTAAATGAAGCTCAAAAGCCCAAAAAGCCGATATGCAAAAATTGTAGTAATTTAGAAGTTTTTACATTATCTAACCTAATCTAAACTTGGATTTTAAATTATTTATTTAAAATCTAAGGGAGGAAAAGGAAGGATAAAATAGAACTCTTAATTGCTAGAAGAGGAGGAAAAGGATAAGATGAGATGGACTTCTACTCAACCCTAGTTACTTGCAAGACAAGGTTAAAGATAAAAGGAGAAAAGTTTAAAGATAAAAATCCTTTTACAAATTCGGATTTATGATAACTTCTTCCCAAGTTATCTCGAGTTCTCAAGATAGAAGGTTTAAATACAGAATCTAAAAGGAGAATCCCAGATGAACGGACCAGAGGAGGCCACAGAAAGCGCGTGGCCATTTACCATGCTTTGGCCACGGAAACGCGGCCATAGCCGCGTTTTCGCGAATCTTTGGATGAGTTTGGTTACGAGGTTTCGTGGGAGAGTTGTACTGGGACTCTACTTCCTATATCTCCTATAAATAACCCTGCAGAGCAACAGAGCCAGGGCATCCAGCGACTAAAGTTAGGGTTTTTCTTTAGATCTTTTTCTATTTTTGAAATTTCTTGTATTTTGTTTTTATTTGAAGAAGATTATTTTGAAGAATGAGGAGCTTTGTAAATTGGTCAGTGACATCCAATAAAGGTTACTCTTTTCTTCTTTGCAATTTAATTCCGCTTTCCTGCTTAGATTAATTGTTTTATTTCCTTCTTTTATTTTCTTGCAATTCTTTTGATTCCACATAAAAACTTGAAAATAACTTAGGATAAAAGATGAATAACTAAGTTAAAATCATAGTTTGCTAATCTCTCGATCAACCCTAGTTTAGTTTTAAAAAAAGTAAATTGATTGACATCTACTATTAGAAACCCTAGAATTAAAAATATCTTCTTGAAGATGAATTGATTAGGTTCACTTTAATCTAGGTTACACTTTTTAATGGTTCTTCATAATTCATACTTAAAAACTTTGATAGCATAATTTTAAGTTAAACTTCTCTTATGCTATGCTTTGAAATTAGGATGAACAACTGTTTAATCATTATTAGTGCACACTAGTTAGGGTTTTAATATTATTCATCTTGCTGGAATAGCAATTAATAACCTAGGGTGGATGTTTATTATTTCAATATGATATTCATTATTTGGGACTAATACTATGGGTTGTGGTAGATGATTAGTAAACTATATTTCTCAAAATCAATCAAATCTAATCACTCTCTCTTTTTCTTCTGTTCTAAGTGAAATGCAGAGAAGATCATTCCGAAGCGCTTGCATCGCATCCTTCCCTGTGGATCGACCCGTCTAGCCTTTGCTACGCGGTTAAATTGAAACGAGACTAAGAATTGCTAACTCTTAAACTATTTTTAATACAAATTCTCGTTCCAATCAAAATTTTGGCGCCGTTGCCGGGGAAGGAACGTCACAATATTCTCAAAACTAATTCTTCTCTTTCTTTCTGTTTGCAGGATCAGAGAACAGAAATATAACTACAGTAAAGGACATATAGCAACTCTGTGCCTCTGCCCTAGAAGGCAGAGCAGCAGAGCCTGCTACCTAGCCGCGCAAACGCGGCAATAGCCGCATTCCGCGGCAGTAGTAGTGAACTACTCACTGAATTTTCTGTAGGTTGCTGAAAATTGAAAGTTCTATTTACTGTTTTGTTAAGTTTTCTCTGTGATCACCCTGCACACTGCTAACTAATTAATAATAACCTATTCGTTGAAAAAAAAAAAAAATTTAGACTCTTGCATCATAGGCACGTGCCTATTTAATTTTTTTTAAAATTCTGTTGAAGAGTGCTGGCGACAAGGTACGTTCGCATTGCATATAGACTAGGACGCACCCTTGGCTGATTTACTGCTTTTGTGTGACTACTTGTCTATTGCTTTACACGTGCACGAAATCAATTTAAGGGCAAATCCCACAAACAAGATAAGGTGGGAATTTCATCACCCTTCCTTGGCCCACAAATCATCTCCGTCACACTCACAACCCTAACCCTAAAATAAAAATTGACTAGACGTTGGCCTTAGGTTAACTCAGACTCATTAGGAGATTGGCTGAAGGAGGAAGTTGTTCGAAATTAACTCTTGCCAAATTGGTGCCTAGGAAGGGGATTAAGGGCCGAAAGCCCGAAGATCGGTGGTTACTTAATTAAGGAACGTCTTTGATAGATAACCTCTCACCGGTCTTGCCACCTACCTGGCCAATTAACTTGTGGTTAAGGTCGGTAATATACCTCCTAAAGACAGTCTAAAGTTAGGAGTCGTCTAGGTCAAGGTTTACCCTAGAATAGGATTTTTGACTATTTTTTTTCTCTTTCTTGATTGATTGGGTGAACTTGTTTGTTAACTGCGCATGTCAGCTTGGTCGAGAGACCCATTCACATCTAGACTAATTAGAACCAGTTCACCACCCGAACAAAAACCCGACTCACACATGGCACAACCACCATCACTACAAGATAGGTTCTATCCTATTAGGACCTCTCTTCCTTCTTGCATTCAGTTACCCGATGAAGGTGTTGACCAATTTGAGCTCAAACCACAATACATCAACACTCTTCCCAAATTTCATGGACTTGAATCTGAGGATGCATACTTTTTCATAAGGGAATTTGAAGAAGTATGTCTCATGATGAAAATACCCAGCCTAGAAGTAGATGCCATCAAATTACGGTTTGTTCCATTCTCTTTGAAAGGATTAGCAAAGAAATGGCTCTACAGTCTAGAGGTCGGTTCTATATCCTCATGGGATAATTTCGTCAAAGCCTTCTTAAAGAAGTTTTATCCCGTTCATAAGACTGCACTAATTAGGAAAAGCATCTTGCAGTTTAAGCAAATAGCCAATGAACCTTTTTGGAAGTACTTCGAACGTTTTAAGGACCTCCTTGCCCAATGCCCTCACCATGGGACAGAGAAATGGCGACTTTGTCAAGCTCTTTATGATGGATTAGAATATCAAACTAAAACGCTATTAGAATCCATGTGCCAAGGAGGATTTTTGAAAAAGAACGAACATGAAGGATGGTTATTATATGAAGAATTAGCTGATAATACCATTCAATGGGAACCAACTCTGAAAAAATTTAGGACTAATGACCCTAGTTCTTCTAAAGGAGGTATCCATTCCATTGAGGCTAACATAGCTACCGACGCTAAACTAGCTACTGTGATATAAAGATTAGAAGCTCTTGAAACTAAAGAACCAGTCTCAGTGAACCAAGTCAGCCCAACACCTTCGGCGGGCTGTACTTATTGTCAAGACATAAACCATGTGTTCGAGGAATGTCCCGTCTTTATAGCTCATCAAACTTTGCCCGAACATATGAGTGCGGCCTTCACAAGGCCCGCTAACAATCCATATTCGTCCACCTATAATCCCGGTTGGAGAAATCACCCAAATTTTTCATGGGGCCCAAGCAACAATGATCAAACAAGGCCCAAATTCTCCAACAATTTTCAAAATCCTCTTTATGAACAAAATTACCCCAATCAAAATCCTCCACATTCTTTCCAAATTCACAAATGGAAACAAGACTCTCCAATATGGAAAGAAAGGTGGACACTCTAGTTAAAAGCCACGACACACTAGCTCAAGTCTTGATTTGGATAGAGATGCAACTGAATCAACAAGAAAGACAAAAGGGAACTCTACCAAGTCAACTATTGCCAAACCCTAGGAATCATAGGCAAGCCAATGAGGCTCAAGACCCTAACCAGTGTAGCTTGGTTCATACATTAAGATCAGGAAAACAAGTTGATAATCAAGTATCCATGCCACAGGACCCAGCTTAATTGTCCATTCCATCTAGTTCCACTCCATCTCCATAAAACTCCAAAGAAACTGAAGTTGATAAATCAGCAAAACAAGTGCACCAACCTACAACCCCATTTCCAAATAGGCTTAGGAGTAATAATAATAATGCACATATGGAGAAACTACTCGAGATGTTTAATCAGGTTAGGCTTAATATATCACTTCTTGATGCAATCCAACAGGTCCCTAGTTATGCCAAATTCCTTAAGGACATGTGTACCAAGAAAAGAAAGACAAATGTGCCTAAGAAGGTTTTTCTAGCCACTAACATTAGTAAGCTATTGTCCAACCAGATCCCAGTCAAGTACAAGGACCCTGGTTGCCCCACCATTTCTTGCACAATAGGTCGAGCTGAAATTAATCGAGCACTCCTCGATTTAGGAGCCAGCATTAATTTGCTTCCCTTCTCCGTATATCAACAACTTGGATTAGGAGAACTCAACCCAAGCCAAGTCACAATCCAATTAGCTGATCGCTCAATTAAAGTTCCTAAGGGAGAGATCAATGATGTCCTTATACGGGTAGGAGAATTCATTTACCCAGTTGATTTCATTGTTTTAGAGACACAATCTATGTCTAATCCTAGGTCCCAAACTCCCGTCATCTTAGGACGCCCGTTCTTAGCAACCGCTAATGCAATCATAAATTGTAGAAACGGATTCATGAGATTGACTTTTAGGATAGACCAAGGAAGTCAATGTTTTCAACTTAGGTAAACACCCCTACGACATAAACGACCGGCCCTTTGAGGTCAACTTCATTGAGAATATGACTAGTGAGCACAACGAGGAGATCACACTAGAGTCAAAGGATGAGGAAGAGTTAGAATCTAGTGATCTCAACCTTGATGAGATTGAATGAGCAGCAAATCTGAGTTCTATAGAGATGAAAAATTAAGCTTAACACCTCCTCCCATCGAGCCACCTCCTTCGTTGGAGTTAAAGACCTTGCCTAAACATCTTAAGTACGCCTACCTTGGTGAACAAGAGACGTTACCAGTCATAGTTGCCTCCAATTTGACTAATAGGCAAGAAGAAGGCCTATTGGCAACCCTTAGGAGACATAGGGAAGCCATTGGTTGGACTATGGCAGATATCAAGGGACTAAGCCCTAAAATAGTCCAGCATAGAATCCATCTAGAGGAAGGGGTTAAACCAAAGAGGGATCCACAGCGTAGGCTAAACCCGCTAATGCAAGAGGCTGTACAAGCCGAAATAATGAAACTGTTAGATAATGGGATCATTTATCCTATTTTCGATAGCGAATGGGTTAGCCCAGTGCATGTGGTCCCTAAGAAGTCCAGTTTTACTGTGGTAGAAAACGACAAGCAAGAGTTAGTGCAAACATGACTACCTACTAAAGTTCGAGTATGCATAGACTATCGCAAGTTGAACGCCGCCACTAGAAAAGATCATTTTCCCCTTCCATTTATCGACCAAATGCTGAAACGATTAGCGGGCCATGAGTATTATTATTTCTTGGACGGTTACTCAGGGTATAACCAAATCCCAATAGCCCCGGAGGACCAAGAAAAGACAACGTTCACGTGCCCATTTGGGACATTTGCCTATCGCCGAATGCCTTTTGGCCTATGCAATGCTCCCGCCATATTCCAACGTTGTATGTTAAGCCTTTTCTCTGACATGGTCGAGTACTTCTTAGAGATTTTCATGGATGACTTCTCCGTCTATGGAAATTCATTTGACCAATGCCTCCATCACTTAGAGCTAGTGCTGAATAGATGCACCGAAAAGAACTTGACCCTAAATTGGGAAAAGTGCCACTTTATGGTGCAGCATGGGATTGTCCTAGGACATAAGATATCTAGGGAAGGGATCAAAGTGGATAAGGCTAAGGTGGAGATCATAGCCAAACTTTCAATCCCACGAAGCGTGAAGGACATTCGTTCTTTCTTAGGACACGCCGGGTTTTACCGTAGGTTCATTAGGGATTTTAGCAAAATTGCTAGACCCCTTACAAACCTTTTAGCTAAAAATGTGCCCTTCATCTTTGACGATAAGTGTAATAGCACGTGGGAGAAGCTAAAATTGGAACTTATCTCTGCACCTATCATCCACCTCCGGACTGGTCCAACCCCTTTGAGATCATGTGCGATGCCTCAGATTTTGCGATAGGCGCTGTCTTAGGACAACACAAAGATAACAAGCAACATGTGATCTATTATTCAAGTAGGACACTCAATGATACCCAAGTGAACTATACTACAACCGAGAAAGAATTCTTGGCTGTAGTATTCGCTTTGGAGAAATTCTGCCCATACCTACTTAGGACCAACACTTCGATACCTAATGCTCAAAAAGGATGCGAAGGCCTAACTCATTCGTTGGATCCTCCTCCTTCAAGAATTTGATCTCGAAATTCGAGATTAAAAGGGTGTTGAAAATGTCGTCGCAGATCATCTCTCTCGTATGCCAAACGCATCTTCCGACGAACTGTCCATCAATGATAATTTTCCCGACGAATAACTTCTAGCCATCTCTACGGAATCATGATTTGCCGACATAGTTAATTACTTAGTCACAAACCAAACACCACCTAATTGGTCAAAACAGGATAGATACCGATTCTTGTCTCAAGTCCGGTATTTCATATGGGAGGATCCTTACCTTTTCAAGTATTGTAGTGACCAAATTATTAGGAGATGTGTTCCTAATGAGGAAACTAGAAGCGTTCTAGCCTTTTGTCACGAATTTGCTTGCGGTGGACACTTTGGTCCCCGCAAAACTGCCGAAAAGATTCTACAAAGTGGCTTTTATTGGCCCACTTTGTTTAAAGACGCATTTGACTTTTGCAAAACTTGCACAAGATGCCAAATGATAGGAAGGATTTCTAAACGTAATATGATGCCCCTAAATTCAATTCTAGAAGTAGAACTTTTTGATGTTTGAGGCATTGATTTTATGGGTCCCTTCCCTAATTCGTTTGGGCACCAATACATCTTGTTGGCTGTAGATTACGTATCTAAATGGGTTGATGTCGTCCCTTGCAAGACAAATGACAACAAAGTTGTCGTCAAATTCTTGAAAGAAAACATCTTCTCACGCTTTGGAACCCTCGTGCCATAATTAGTGACAATGATACACATTTTTGCAATAGAACTTTTGAAGCTCTTATGCGAAAATATGCCATAACGCACAAGTTATCTACACCGTACCATCCTCAAACCAGTGGACAGGTAGAAGTTTCCAATAGGCAAGTTAAGCTTATCTTGGAGAAAACTGTGAATCAAAATAGGAAGGACTGGTCCACCAAATTGGTAGATGCCTTATGGGCATATAGGACCGCCTTTAAAACGATTCTAGGAATGTCTCCTTATAGACTAGTCTTTGGAAAGGCTTGCCACCTTCCTGTTGAGTTAGAGCACCGAGCCTTATGGGCAATTAAGCAGCAGAATTTCGATCTAGATATGGCCGGTGAACTTCGGAAATTGCAAATTTCTGAACTTGAGGAGTTGAGGAATGAAGCATATGAAAATGCGAAAATTATGAAAGATAGGGTTAATGTTTTTCACGATAAGTTCATCACTAGAAAAACTTTTGTTCAAGGACAAAAAGTGTTACTCTATAACTCTAGACTTCATCTCTTTCCTGGCAAGTTAAAATCAAGATGGATAGGGTCTTTCATTGTTAAGACTGTGTTTCCACACGGAGCCATAGAGATATACAACCCTAAAAATGGAAATGTATTCAAGGTAAATGGTCAACGTCTTAAAATATATTTGGAATTAGTACCGGAAGTAAATGCAGCCATGGGTCTTTTTGACCCAATGTATCGGTAACTCTATCTCTCTGCCAATTCATGCATTCATGCATTTCATTCATACATTGGGGACAATGCATGAGATAAGTGTGGGGGAGGGTAAAACCTTAATTTTACGGAAAAAACAAAAAAATAAAAAAATGAAAAAATGAAAAAAATATATATATATAAAATTTTCAATAAAAATAAAAAAATAAAATATTAAAATTTTTTTTAGATATATAGTTGAAAAAGAAGACAATATTTTGACTTATCTTTTGAAAGAAATCTAAGTTAATTTTAAGAGTTAGGAAAATCATGATTAGGATTTCTAAAAACTTGGTCAAAATAAAATAAATTGTTGGATTTTTTTAAGTATAGGAGGAAAAATTGAATAATTAATTAGTCTTAATTTTTATCTTAATGAAATGTGCATTCCTAATACACTTCCACATTTAGGTATCTAAGACAAAAACTCTTGTGCCTTATAAAAAAATATATATATAAATGAAGCTGGATACATGTGCCTCAAGAAGCATAAGTATTCACGTCTTACAGTGATTTTATTATTAAGACCTTGGTTTTGTGGCCTAGTTCACTCGAATCCTTAAGTTCGTAGGGTGTTTTCTCACCCGGTGCCCTAAAACTAACCAGTTTGGGAGCCACCGACCTTAGGTTCGCTACATGGGTGGATTAGAAAGCCTAAGAAAACTAAGAAATATTATTTATATATGTACTAACACATCTAATAGTCAATTAGTTAGGTACGAGGGCCTCAAGAAGCCTTGATACTTACACAAAAGAAAATTAGATGAGTTATACATATTTAAAAAAATAGTAAAAAAAAGAAAATAATAATAAAGAGGCATGAGAGTCCAAGTTAAAGAATTCCTAGTAAAGATTCATAAGGATGCATATGACTTAGGGTAACGAAAGAGATTATACAAAAATTCAATTTTGATTTTTACCTAAAATTGATAACAAATATTATATAAAGACTAAGTTTAAGAATGAATAAAAATGATAATCATAAAACTTATAGATTACTTAGTTTCTTCAAACATATTTCAAATATTTCGTTCCTTTTTCAAAATAAGTAACTAAATAATAAAATAATTTAACTAATTCACTAACATTTTTCTTTTTATGGATTTTGTGGGTGTAATCCGCTGAAAACCCTCACGAGACAATACTCGTCCTCTAGGGTAACCTAGGGGTTTAACGGCTTGTTGCACATGCTAAGTGCAACCGTGATGCCTACGAAAGTGAGTTAGGATAGATTAGTTTTCTTTTCTTTTATCTTTCTTTTTGATTTTTACTCGAGGACGAGCAAAAAGATAAGTGTGGGGTGTGATAGGTAGTAAAAAGTGCATATTTATCATCACATTTACCATCATATTTCCCTATTTATTCTTTTATTATGTACTACTACTAATGTTTTATTGTTTAATGTGTGCAGGCCTTGAGTAATTAAAAAAATAAAGAAATAAAGCCTGAATGAAGCCCAAAAGCCCAAAAAGCCCATATGCAAAAGTTGTAGTAATTTAGAAGTTTCTACATTATCTAACCTAATCTAAACTTGAATTTTAAATTATTTATTTAAAATCTAAGAGAGGAAAAGGAAGGATAAAATAGAACTCCTAATTGCTAGAAGAGGAAGAAAAGGATAAGATGAGATGGACTTCTACTCAACCCTAGTTGCTTGCAAGACAAGGCTAAAGATAAAAGGAGAAAAGTTTAAAGATAAAAATTCTTTTATAAATTCAGATTTATGATAACTTGCTTCCCAAGTTATCTCGAGTTCTCAAGATAGAAGGTTTAAATACAGAATCTAAAAGGAGAATCCCAGATGAACGGTCCAGAGGAGACCACGCAAGAAAGCGTGTGGCCATTTGCCACGCTTTGGCCACGAAAACGCGGCCATAGCCTCGTTTTCGCGGCTCTTTGGATGAGTTTGGTTATGAGGTTTCGTGGGAGAGTTATACTGGGACTCTACTTCCTATATATCCTAAAAATACCCCTGCAGAGCAACAGAGCCAGGGCATCCAGTGACTGAAGTTAGGGTTTTTCTTTAGATCTTTTCTATTTCTGAAATTTCTTGTATTTTGTTTATATTTGAAGAAGATTATTTTGAAGAACGAGGAGCTTTATAAATTGGTCAGTGACACCCAATAAAGGTTACTTTTTTCTTCTTTGCAATTTAATTCCGCTTTCCTGCTTAGATTAATTGTTTTATTTCCTTCTTTTATTTTCTTGCAATTCTTTTGATTCCACATAAAAACTTGAAAATAACAAAAAAAAAGATGAATAACTAAATTAAAATCATATTTTGCTAATCTCTCGATCAACCCTAATTTAGTTTAAAAAAAGTGAATTGATTGACATCTACTATTAGAAACCCTAGAATTAAAAATATCTTCTTGAAGATGAATTGATTAGGTTCACTTTAATCTAGGTTACAGTTTTTAATGGTTCTTCATAATTCATACTTAAAAACTTTGATAGCATAATTTTAAGTTAAACTTCTCTTATGCTATGCTTTGAAATTAAGATGAACAACTGTTTAATCATTATTAGTGCACACTAGTTAGGGTTCCAATATTATTCATCTTGCTTGAATAGCAATTAATAACCTAGGGTGGATGTTTATTATTTCAATATGATATTCATTATTTGAGACTAATACTATGGGTTGTGGTAGATGATTAGTAAACTATATTTCTCAAAATTAATTAAATCTAATCAATCTCTCTTTTTCTTCTCTTCTAAGTGAAATATAGAGAAGATCGTTTCAAAACACTTGCATCGCATCCTTCCTGTGGATCGACCTGTCTAGTCTTTGCTACACGGTTAAATTGAAACGAGACTAAGACTTGCTAACTCTTAAACTATTTTTAATACAATTTCTCGTTTCAATCAGTAATACAAACACTCTTATTTGACAAGTGGAGTGTTAAAAAAAAAAAAAAGAAGAAGACTAATAATCCTGATTCCCTAAAGAACGAATTTGTTCTCGGAGGCGATGCATCTCGAGCTGACGCGCCCTTTCAGCTTCCATCAGAGCTTGAACCCGTAGCTCCTCCTCAAACAAAATCTCTTCGTAGCCAATTGCGCCTGAAGAGACTCCAACCTTGAAGAATGAGCAGAAAGGTTTTCTTGAACCTGTGTCCTGGCAGTTTTCATCTCTTCTAGCCTTTTTCTAGCCGCAACAAGTTTCTGCTCATTGGCCTCAATCAAGGCTTGCGCCTTTGCAATGGTAATCCGAGCAGTGGTGATAACTTGCTCCGTACTCTGGATGACGATTTCAGATTCCCTTGAATCGCCAATCAGTCTTTGGTGGTCAGCTTGGAAATGCTGGAGATGGCGGGCCTCTTCAGCTATTTGTTCCTCTATCTCCTTTCGCTCATGTTCTTGAGCGGCAAGAAGCTTATTCAGTGTCGACCGAGCCTCATCCACTGAGCCAGCATTCTCCAAAGTCTTGAGCTCCTTCAGGTGGCTCCCCAGCTGCTCAACTAGCATCAGACACGCCCTAGCCTGCGAAGGACTCCCAGTATGACCAATGTTTTTGATCTTATTTTCGAGAAGTATCCAGGTAAATTCAAAAGAACTGCCCCCAGAAAGGATCAGGTCAACACAGGACCTCATGGAAGCAAAAAATTGTTGCACCATTTGACGGGCTAGCTCTTCCATGATGTCATTAGCTGGAGATAACCCTGCTGATGTACTCCCGGACCCCTTTTCTATGACAGGATGAGAGACGGAAACCAGTTCAACTTGCGCAGGAGTGAGGCCGATAATAGGTTCGTCAGATACTGAGGTAGTCACCGATACCTCCGGGATAGTTATTGTTGTAGCAGCTTCCACTGCAACAGAAACAACATCAAACTCTACGACACTGGGCTCCTCGGCCGAAGTTTGAATGTGCTATCTTCTGCGCCAATGCTTGCCGCAGGATCCTCTACTCGAGCTACCCCAGTGCTCTCTACAAACCATAACATTAAAATGTCAGTGGTAACGATAAAAACGAGAATATCCAATACGTCAGTATTTTCTTACCAAGTTGAGGATCTGAAGATGGTAAATTCCTGGATAGGTCACGTGGGGATGAGGCTTCCCCGACCTCGACGGTTGCACTCTCTTGAGGCATTCGAGTAACAGGATCCTCAAGACCCTTCTGCTGGGCCAGCTCTTGGATCATCTCCTCAATATAAGAAGAAGTTGTGACTTCATTATCGGCAGCCAGCCCTATAGAAGAAAGTCAAAAGGAAATGTCAGAACTCTTTTCTAACTTGATGAGGAACCGGTTCAAGAAGACAAAGAAAATACCTTCAGTAGCAGCAATCATTGCTATTGGCGAAACCGTCACAGGGTCATATCCCTGTATCTCTTCCTCCGAGATATGCGAGAATTTGCTCGTATCAGGAAGAGCAGGTTCATCGCCAAAATCGACTTCTTCGCCAGAATAATATCCACGTTCTTCAGACGATGAAGACGACAGTTCAACACAAGAGGTCTCAGTAATCGAGACCTTACCACTGAATACCCTAGTAGTAGGGCTGGGATCGACAACCCGCGAGGTAGGCATCAATACACTGGGAGACCCAGGCTGCTGCACCTCCACCCTTCTCCCACTGAATAATATCCATGTTCCTCTTCCTCCTCTTCTTCCTCCCCCTGCTCCTCAACACTAGAAGGAACTATCTTGGGCATTGAAGCTTCAGTCTTCGATTCCCTCCTAGCCTTCTTCGGGATAGGCTCACCCTTGGAAGCAGAGCCGTGGGAAAGTTTGGATACAGCCTGCCGACTCTTTTTAACGGGCTGCCCCTTGGGTGCTGCTGCCCTTAGTCCCATCCTTGCTTCCCCTCCTGTTTCCTTCTTGGCTTCCTGATATTCGTCCATACCTCGCATACGTTTGTTGGACTCCAACTTGTCCTTATAAGACGCCTTGATGCTCTTAATGCAAGAGATATTTATTCTGATACCAGGCATCTACTAGCCAGGGAGTACCAGGTACAGAAGCTGAGGCTAATATAACAATTAAGCATCTTGTGAGGAAGGCTGAAAATAGCTTTTGATCCTCCAGCCACGCTGTAGTACCACGCCCGGGCACCTTCAAATAAATTTTCACTGAAGTAGAGGCCAGCGTTGGGGTTGCCGATATATAGTTGATCATAGCCGAACTGCAAAGCGAAACGACTGGGCATGTAAGACTCTATCGTACATGAATTCTCTTGCTGGAAGATCAGATATCCAGGTCGAATATTAATCAGCCACCAGAAGACTCCCGATGGCAGCCTTGTGAAATCATCTGGTCCCGCAAGGTTGGTGATTGGTCGCTAATGTTGCATATTTAGTATCATATTTCCATACTTATTATAGAATAAAATCTGCATTGTCCTAATTAATTGTTTAATTTATTTGCAGGCCCATTCCTTAAGGAGATGAAGAGAAATGAGCCCAAAAGCCCACCAAATTCTGAATTAAATCAGAATTAATTCGCACTCAGTAAATCAGGGTAAAATCAAAAGGTTGAAAACTGGTTGAGAAGAATCCTCTTAGAATCGGTCAGTTAAAGTCAAGAATCAAAGGCCATTTCGTCACAATCCTGGACTCAAACGAGAAAACCAATTGAAGATAAAAGTAGAATGTGAAACCGGGGAGACCCACCAACAGGGTGTGGCCACCTGGCCACACCCTGCCCGCGAAAACACGGCCAAAGCCACGTTTTCGCAGCTTGGTTGTGGAGTTAGGGGAGCGTTTGCTCCCCCGATCTCCCCGGGATCCTGTAGGTTGGGTTTTTGCCTATAAAAAGCCAGTATTTTCACTGAAAATGGGACGACCATGCAGAGATAGGATTTAGACTAGTTTTCCATTTTTTAGTTTAGGTTTTGTTTCTCTTTTTCATGTAATTTTAGTTTTAATTTATGTAATTCAGAGGAGATCAGACTTTCATCGAAGAACAAGAATGAAGCTTGAGCTGAGAGTGACACCGGTGTAAGGTTTCTTTCATTTCTTTGATCGTTATGAAATCGAATCTATGTTCTTTCTTTGTATGTACTTCTTTTTAGTTTTCTTCTTCTTCTTTTCTACTTCACTTTTCTTTTTGGTACAATTGTCTTCCAAGTGAGTCTAAAAGCATCGAAAGAGCCTTGCCTTTGCGAGTGCCACCGATAGCTCATGACGATGGAATTGAGTCTCTCTCTGTATCATTTCATGCTTGAGTTGTCTTGATGATGTAATGTGGAAGAGACCAATACTCAACTCTTATGGGCTATGCGCTGATTGCCTCCACTTCAAGGTAACATCGTAGCTGAAGATTCAAGGTAAGCTTTTGGTGAAAAGAAGGTAAGTAATTGTTTTTATTTCTTTTCTTTTATTTCTGTAAATTAAATCACACTACATCTTCCAAATCTTTCATCACTTCTTTCCCAATTCATTTGTACATAGTCACTTTCTAATTCTCTCCACTTTCTTCATTCTACCATTTTCTTCTTAACTTTAACCTATAACTCTTTTTCATTTTTATAACTTTAAAATAAAGAAGAACTTGCGTTTTGTCTTCATTAAGATTTCAATAAAGAACCGTGAATGCTTCTATCGCAAACCCTCCTTGTGGATCACGACCCGCATAGCCACTTGCTATAGCGGTAAGAATTGAGCACTTGCACATCTTCATTCTAAATCTAAAATTCTTTATTTTTATGTGCAGGTTTTGCCTCAATCAGTTGGCAAATTTATCTCCGTAAGACGCACCAGCAATCTCGGGGAATCAACGATCGAGCTGATAGTTCGAAGCGTTCAGAATACATTTCCGAACATAGAACACGTAATAGCAAGACCAGCTCGAATTTTCCAGCTTTTGCACGAAGGGAACAAAACCTACGAAAGAGCCACTGCCGTCATCAGTGAAGGGCAGTGCGTAACGTACCAAGCCATCAAGTACGTATATGGAAGCTCGATTCTGGGGTTAGGAGACTTCACTCTCGGCTTTCCCTCCGAATTAACCTCTGGCCTGCCCTCGGAGTCGATAATGGCCTCCACTTGGCACAGACTTTTAACCAGAGCGCGTTACCCACTTTGAATTCTGGCCACCATTGCTGGAAGAAGGGCGATAGACCTTTCGTAGGCAAGCAAAACTGTCGGGTATCCTACATCGGCAACAATTACTTCATGTGGCAGTGTTGGCACCACACAACGTTTCAGCCACAGCATGAGGAAGCCCGCCAATAGAGCCTGGTCAGAAATGGAAACTCGAGCCTGGTGATGAAAACTTTCAAAGACCGTATCTGGTCTGAAAGTGTCCTCATTCGACTCAGTAGTGTAAGAGCTTGTAGAGGCATCGATCCTCTCAGCAATTTTCTCGTCAGTGGCCAGACTAGCCACCGGGTTATCCTTCTAATTTATGCCATTGACCAGATAGCTCGCCCAGGACATTTGCTTGACACCCCTGTTCTTCCAGGAGGATATTTGGTCGCAGATGTGGAAGTGGCACAGCACTTCCCAATACGTCTTATATACCTGAGGATCCTCTTTCTTTAGAAGATGAAGCTCCTCAGAAGTCGGGACGTATTCTTCATAAGGGGCATCTCCCATAACAAGCCCCAAGACTTCATACAGTTCATGAAGAGCGAGCCCCATCTCTCCGACTGGAGTAAAAAATGTGCCTGTCAAAGGATTATAATGCTCCAGGACACCATAAAAATTGTGGGAACTTTGCGGGAGGCCATACTCTATGGCCCTGACCGAGTGATATAGCCCCACCTGCTGCAATAGAGCCCCGAGTTCAACAAGCACAAATCCAACCATCTTACCCCACCAGGATTTGTTGGTAGAATGAATCCACCCGAGCGGACGAAAGTCGACGGGAAAATCACCCCTAACTTTTATAAACCGGTTAAGGAAAGTAGCGCCAAGCTGAGGGGTTTCTCCCTTCGGATACTCAGGCCTAACTAACCCGGAAAATAAACCAAAAACATCTTTCCCATGGCCTGCAGAATATACTTCCTTGTCACCTAATTTGCAAAGAAAGATGCCGGAGACAAACCGGGAAAGATCCCAATCCATCGAATGATGAACGGACATGTGCTGAAGATAGGACAAGGAATACATCCTCTCCATATTAGGAAGAAAGAACCTCCTGTCCCCTATCTGATGAAGCCATTTGTAATCTCCGTCATGCAGAGTCCTATCATCCTCGTTGATGGCATCACCAAAGAGGACAGCAGGCTTCCGTAACGAAGTATGGGAATCCGTCTCAAATAATCCCTCGGAGATAATTTCCCGAAGGGTCACCATACTGACCTTGATGATCCTCTCCCTTCGCTCCTTTGATTTACCGAAAGTCACAGGAGCGATTTTCTGAAGCACGAAGGTCAGATTTCTATCGGCGCCACCTACGTACCCAAAATGACACTTATTGGACAGAGGACTAGAAGAGTATCGCACTGCAATGAAGATAACACTTGGTCAGAAATCTAAAAGAAGATGGCTAAGTGCTTGAGGGTCAAACGCAGAAATGAATCCAAATGCGAAAATCAGCAAAATCCGCATCTTAACTCAAAAATGTAAGGCTTGCATATAGCCCACATTTCAAAATCCATAACTTAGAAAAATTTCTAAGTATCGAGCTCAAACGCAAAATTCAGTAAAACTCGCGTCTGATCTTACAAGACGCGAGAATCATAAGAAGTCTGCGTCTGAACTCCCCATACTTAGAAATATTCTGAGCATTGAGTCCAAAACGCAAGGCTCAACGAGGCCCGCATTCAACAAACAGGTACGGACTCAAGTTCATGAAGCAAAGATGCAGAGGTCGTTAAATCCGCGTCTTGCCTACCAATTCAAGAGCCACGTCTAAAGATCAAACACGGGCGTGAGCCTCGTGTTGGCGGTTCACATTCAAAAGAGACTTAAGAGTTAAAAGAACTCTTTAAGCCTCTTCAATGGTGGAAACCAAATCAGATGGTTTTACTACCTGAAATAGGGGCCTCCTGCGTGGAAGAAACACCCATCTGAGTCTCAGGAGCAGTAGTGCTCGAGGATGAAGCCACATGCTTAGCTTTTGGGGCCATTTCGACCGTGAAATCGGTGCTGAAGACGTTAAAACTGAAAAAGAGCTTTTAAGCTTTTTCTTAACTCTCGACAGAAAGCTCAGCGAAGAAGAAGAAGAGTCTAATGATGACTCTTGAAAGACTGTTATTTTTTATAGGCACAGTGATTCGCAGAGATACGCGGCGCTTGGCTCGAGGCCTAATCCCCGCCTGATCGTGCATATTAAATGAAACGCAAAATTCGCGCGCCAAAGGAAAGATGTCCCCTCAATTTCGCCGGACAGATGTCAACGTGCCCAAAACACGAATTCGTGTTTGACAAAAATCGCGTCCCTCCGTAAATTCGCGCCTCCTCAGCAAGGCCAAAGCCGCGCCTAGTTCACAGAGTGAGAGCTGTGTCTTTATCTCAAAGATCGCGTCCCTCCAAGAGCCGCGTTTCTTTAGCAAACTAATAGATGCGTCCCCATTCTAAGTGAGGACCGCGTCTCTAGAACAACATGACCCCTACGTCCATAAGACTTACATTCAGTCTTTGCTTCTGCAAATCAATTCAACAGTACACTGGCACAAGCAGACGACTGTTCATACCTGGTTTAAAGTACACTAACAACCTGCTCAGAGCGCTGTGGAGGTTCGGACTGCGTATCTAGATACTCACCATGATCATCTCTGGTGGCTTCAAAGGGTTTTACAGTACACTCACGAAGACCATACCTTAGATAAGATCAAGCTCAGAGTATCTCAAATGATTATCAGTCCAATCATGAGAAGTATGAATTCAACCAGAGTCCAAAGTATTTTGAAATCTGTCCCAGTCAACCGCAGAATATCAAAAACTTTGGAGGGGGTTCTGTAGACTGTCTAAAAATCACTGAAGACAAGTCAGTAAAAAGCAGAATCCAAGCTCCAGACGTAAGGCTAATTATTGCCACCAGCACAGCACCAAGACGCGAGGGTTGAAACTCGCGTCTCAACATCACTGCAAGGACCAAGACGCGAGGGTTGAAACCCCATTCTCAGCATTATTGCAGTACCAAGACGCGGAGTCTAAAGCCCGCGTCTCACGTGAAGCTTGACGCAGAATTAGAAGCTCGCGTTTCTCAAGCATCACTTCAATGGCAAGACGCAAGGCTCAAAACCTGCGTCTCGGTTATAACTGCCCTTGTTACTGAGTCAATTACTGCCCACGTAATGAGAGAGTTAACCCCCATTATGGAGTGTTTTTAGGGGACACGTTTACCCCTTGAAACCTCTATAAATAGCCCAGTTTGCAATGGAAGAGAGGTCGAAAAAAGGTCAGATAATTCTTGGTCAAAAGAACTTCGGTTGTAAGCCGTAGAGACACCAAGATTTTCAGCTGAAAAGAAAGAGAGAGTTCAACTCTTCTAAACAACTTGCTGTGTACAAGTTCGTTCTTTGCCTACACTCTCTTTGAGATCCTTGGTGGATAGAAGCTATGTTACTTCGCCTACTATCCAAGAGGGGATTCCCAAGAGGTCCTGACGTTCACCCGGTCAATAGAAAACAAGATTCACTTTCCATCGCCACATCAAGAATCCGACACTAAACAAAGGGGAGATTCAGACTTGAATATCTCCCCTCTCTTGTAAGAGGATTATTGATCTGCTGTAACTTTCTTTACAGTCAAATAAAGAATTTACTCCTCGATCTTCAGTTTTTCCTCCCCCAAACAGTATGCTGACATAGTTAACTACTTAGTCACAAACCAAACCCCATCCTATTAGTCAAAACAAGACGTATATTGGTTCTTGTCTCAAGTCTAATATTTCATTTTGGAGGAACCTTATCTTTTTAAATATTGTTCCAACCAAATCATTAGGAGATGTATTCTCGATGAGGAAGGAATGTTCTAACCTTTTGTCATGAATTTGCATGCGGTGGATACTTTGATCCCCGAAAAACAACCAAAAAAGTTCTACAGAGCAGGTTTTATTGGCCCACTTTGTTTAAAGACGCATTTGACTTTTGCAGAACGTGCACAACATGCCAAATGATAGGAAGGATTTCAAAACATAATATGATGCTCCTAAGCCTAATTCTAGAAGTAGAACTCTTTGACGTTTGGGGCATTGACTTTATGGGTCCCTTTCCTGATTCATTTGGGCACTAATACATCTTGTTGGCTGTGGATTACGTATCCAAATGAGTTGAAACCATCTCTTGCAAGACGAATAATAACAAAGTTGTTGTCAAGTTCTTGAAAGAAAACATCTTTTCACTTGAAAGAAAATATCTTTTCACGCTTTGGAATCCCTCGGGCCATAATTAGTAATAATGATACACATTTTTGTAATAGAACTTTTGAAGCTCTTATGCGAAAATATGCCATAACACACAAGTTATCCACACCTTACCATCCTCAAACCAGTGGGCAGGTAGAAGTCTCAAATAGGCAAGTTATGCTTATTTTGGAGAAAACTGTGAATCAAAACAGGAAGGATCGGTCTACAAAATTGGTGGATGCCTTATGGGCATATATGACCGCCTTTAAAATGATTCTAGGAATGTCTCCTTATAGGCTAGTCTTTGGAAAGGCTTGCCACCTTCCTGTTGAGTTAGAGCACCGAGTCTTATGGCCAATTAAGCAGCTAAATTTCGATCTAGATAAGGCTGGTGCACTTCAAAAATTGTAAATTTTTGAACTTGAGGAGTTAAGGAACGAGGCGTATGAAAATGCGAAGATTATGAAAGATAGAAGGTTTTTCATGATAAGTTCATCATGAGAAAAACTTTTGTCCCAGGACAAAAAGTCTTACTCTATAATTTTAGACTTCACCTTTTTTCAGGAAAGTTGAAATCAAGATGGACGGGCATTTCGTTGTTAAGACAGTGTTTTCACATGGAGCCATAGAGATATGCGACCCTAAAAATGGTAATGAATTCAAGTTAAATGGTCAACGTTTGAAACCGTTTTTGGAGTCAGTACCGGAAGCAGACACAGCCATAGGTCTTTTAAACCCAACGTATCGGTAACTCTACCTTCCTGCCAGTTCATTTCATGTATTCATACAATGAGGACAATGCATGAGATAGGTGTGGGGAAGGTTCTAGCATAACATAGGTTTTCTTGTTATTTAACATAACATAGGTTTTTTTTATATAAAAGAGGGTTCTAACATAACATAGGTTTTATTTTTATTTAACATAACATAGGTTTTTTTATATAAAAAAAATTCTTTTTATGTAAAAAATAACTTTTATAAAAAAAATTTTATTTTAAAAATGACTTTTTATTTAAAAATAATTAAAAAATTCTTTTTATATAAAAAAACCTTTTTGAAAAGAGAACAATATTTTGACATTTTTTTTAAGAAATTAAGTTAATTTTAAGGAATAAGAGAATCATAATTAATATTTCTTATATTTAGTCAAAATAAGACTATTTGTTTGAATTCTAGGGTTAGGAAGAAAATTTGAAAAAGTAATTTAATCTTGATTTTTACCTTGATGAAATATGAATGCCTTACACACTTACATACTTAGGGTTCAAAACAAAGATACTTATGCCTTATACACACAGACACACATATGTATTTATATCAAAAATTCTCTGATTAAGCTGGGTATTTGTGCCGCATAAAGCATAAGTATTCATCCTAAAAGTGGTTCACATAATAAATCCTTAGTTTTGTGGCCTTGTTTGCTCGAGTCCTTAAGTCCTTAAGGTGTTTTCTCACCCGGTACCCTAAGACCGTCTGGTTTGGGAGTCACTGATCAAAGGCTCGTTACGTGGGCAGATTAGAAATCCTATTAGAACTAAGTAATAATAGCACCAAAAATATAAAAATAAAATAAAATAAGGCATAATAGTTAGAGTTAAAGAACCCTTAGCCAAAATTTTACGGTCATAAAGATGGATATGATTTAGGATAAAACAATAGACTAGATGAGAAATTCAATTTGACTCCTTACCTTGATTGATAACAAGTTTTTGAATAGAGACTAAATCTAGGAATGAAAAATTCGACTTTCCTATAACTTATAGATTACTTGAACCTTACAATAATAATTCAAATATTAGCTCTCCTTTTCAAAATTCTTTTCAAAAATACTAACACTTTGTTTCTCTTTCTTTATGGATTTTGTGGGTGTAATCCACTGAAAACTCTCACGAGACAACACTCATCCTCTAGGGATAACCTAGAGTTTTAACGGCTTATTGCACATGTTAAGTGCAACCTTGATACCTAGAAAGTGATATTAGGATAGTTCGATGAGTTTTTTTAATTTTTACTCGAGGATAAGCAAAAAGATAGGTGTGGGGGTGTGATTGGTCATCAATAAAGCATATTTTCATTCACATTTTCATACATAATTTTTATAAAATATTACTATTTAATTCATTTACTCTTTAGTAATGTGCAGGCCTCCAAGATCCAAGAAAGCCCAAGAGAAAGCCCAAAAGAAGCCAAAAGCCCACAAGAAATATGAAAATAAAGAGTAATTAGGAAAGATAAAGGAAGCATCTTTTCTATCCTATTTAAATTTGAATTTATCTAAAGGAGGAAAGGATAGAACAAGATGGATCCTAATCTAATTAAAGACAGAGGTGGACTTCTATTTGAACCTGGTTATTTGCACTACAAGATAAAGATAAAGGGGAGAAAATCTAAATTTGATTCGAATTTGGGGATAGCTTGGTCTCCAAGTCATTTATAGAGGTTGTCGCATTTTAAAATTCTGAGCCCAAAATCAAGATCTGAGGATAGATTTCCAGATGGACGGACCAGAGGAGGCCACGCGAAAAAGCGCGTGGCCACTTTTGCCGCGGAAACGCAGCAAGAGCCGCGTTTTCGCGGCACTTTGGTGATATCTGGCGCCGCGTTTTTGTGGTAGAGTTGTATTGGGATTTTACATCTCAAATCTCCTATAAATACCCCTACAGAGTAACAGAGAAGTGCAGATCTCAGAGCTAAAACTTAGGGTTTCCTTTAGATCCTCTTTTCTTTCTGAATTTTCTTGTATTATTTTTTTTTATTTGGAGAAGAAGATTGTTGAAGAAGCAGAGGAGCTTTGTAATTGGTCAGTGACATCCAATTAAATAAGGTTCTTCATTCTTTTTACTCTTCTTGCTTTTCAATTTAGTTTAGTTTTTCTGTTTAGCTTATTTGTTTTTCTTCTCTTAATTTTAATGCAACTTTTCTTATTCATAATAAATATTGAAAATAAAAATAAAAATATGAGTACCTAATTAAACTTATAGTTTGCTAATCTCTCGATCAACCTAAATTTAGTTTAAAAGATGAACTGATTGAAATCTAGACTTGTTAGAAACCCTAGGATTGAATTAGTGTTCTTGAAGATAAATAAATAATTAGGTTTAAATAATTTAGGGTTGCACTTCTTAATGGTTATTCATAGTTCATATTTAAATACTTTGATAGCATCATGTTAAGTTTTAACAAAGACTTTTCTTATGCTATGCTTAGAAATTAGGATGAACTACAGTTTAATTTTAATTAGTACACACTAATTAGGGTTTACAATATTTTTATTCATCTTGCTTGATTCTCAATCAAAACCCTAAGGTAAATAATTCTTCATGAATTCAATATGATGTTCACTCTTTTAAACTAATACTTTGGTTGTGGTAGAAGATTAGTGGACTATAATTCCTTTTTGCTTAATTAAATCTCTTTCTTACAATCAATATCTCTTTTTTTTCTAAGATAATTGTTAGAGAAATCGTTCCGAAAAGCTTCCATCGCATCCTTCCCTGTGGATCGACCCATTTAGCCCTTGCTACGCGGTTATATTGAGAAGAGACTAAGAACTTTCTAACTCAAACTCTATCTTTGTTATTTTTCCTTCTCAATCAAAGAATACGATCAAAAATTGGAACACGTATCTAAGTACATATTCTGCGAACGGAGTGTTACATCCAACCTATCTTTTAAAAATTTCATCCTCGAAATTTTGATAAGGGGAAGATGAACACAAAAAGGATAGGGACGAGGATTATACCAATTAAGACATGAATAACTAAGGGTAATATTCATAACTGACTAATCAATAATCTTGGACCTAGACATCTTCTGCACTTTCAGCCGTATAGAACTCAGATGGTACCAAATTAACTACAGATTTGATAACTGTTAATAAGAGAATTCTGTCTGACGAAGATAATTAAGAATTTGAATGGTCCGATTGGACTGTCCGGTCTGTCTGAGAGCGATAAGATAATCTAAATATAAAAGGAGCCCTAACTTTTCTGAAGGCTTTAACAGAAATGTGATCTGAATCCTGTGTCTCTGTCCGGCATAATAATTAACTGGAATATCGTATAGCTAAACTATCTCTCTCATATGATTATCTGTTAGAATCCCAGTAGATAAACTCACTCTGAACAAGATGAAATAAGCTGACTTTGAAATTGGCCAACTTTTACTATCTGTATTTCTGCTGGGATTGACAGAGATAACTTCTTTCAAAATGACAAGATCCAGGAATACTACACTTACCTGTTCAGAACTCATACTACTCTATTGGTCATGAAGCTGCTCATGATGAAAAATCTGTAATAAGATTATAGATGTTCTGTCTATTCTCTGTTGCTCTGGAAGTGGACTATAATACCATAGGAAAAGAAAGCTCGATTAACTATTTGCAAATAAATGAAGAAGAACTGATTATAGTAACGACTCTGAATGCTGGTCACTGTTTAATCTGGAAGGCATAACTAAAAGCTTATAATAATGGTCTCCTATATGATGACCCAACTGTAGATTAAATATCTAGAGAATACCCAAGTCCTACAGGGTTGGCCGAGTAAATTGTCAATTAAATTAGATGCAGCAAGAAAACCTGGTTCACCAAGTCCATGCAACACGTTAGGTGGGAGAAATTCGAGGAACGATGATAGAGTGCTAAACATTGACGGAACTAGCCAGGAGTGAAGCCAAACCCAAGTGGGGCCATTGCGTAACACTACCTCAGACGCTAAGCACTAGGGTGGGGAGGAGCTAACGATTTGCGAGGCTCACACTTGACGAAGCTCACACAACGAAGTTAGCGCGTAACATAGCGCTAGAAAATAAGCGTCAGGGTGTAGCAAAGCCCACAACTTGTTGAGTTCGTGTGGCTAGAACACAACTCTCTCTTGGTGAGGCTAGTGGGGTCCGTGATTCATCAAATCCATAAAGACTGTTTGGGCAATGTGGCTCCGAAGAACATGATCAAGAATTTGTAATAACCAAGATGAGTCATAAGTTTTGTCTTCTGGATGTCAACCTTACGACAAATCACTTCTAAAAATATCTGAGTTCTGTGACATTGATAGAAGAGATCGTGACTGTTACTAGAATAAAATAGAAAAGACCATAACTCTGTCTGACAGAAGTTCTGAATCTAGAAAACCATTTCATACCAATGCTCCTCTTATGTAGCGACACAATCTGTCTGATTATATAAGTGATGACCACCCTACTTTCTGTACCAATCCCCACTTTTTGTGCTAATCCCCATGATGCGTCTATACATATAAGAATAGAATGTGAAGCTAAAGAACTGCTTGATATAAGATAATACGATGCACCAGAATCAAAGAATGCCAGAATAGGGAGAGAATGAACCACGTCTGACCTTCCACTACCTTACTAGTCTACCCATATCTTAAGTTGGTATAAAGGCTAAGAAAAACCAGAATAGTAAAAAAAATGGAAGAGATCCAGGGATCAAAGGAAGGATAATCAAGAGGGAAGATATAACTCTGTACTTGTAATTGGATTGTATAACTGAGATTCATAGATTTCAGTTGCAAATTTCTTTACCATTAATTTGCCATCTGGACGTGCTGAGGATGAGAGAGCTAAGGCTCGATACCACCCTGTAACGCTCTAATCTCGCAGGTAAGGAGACGTTACTGTAACGTATATACGTAGGTCAAAAATACCCTCACATATAAACGCTAAGCATCAGTACAGGCAAGAATTAGAGTACGAAAGTACGTGATGCTTTATACATTTCAACATATGAGTATAATTATAAAGTTATCATAGGATGTGACACAATACTACAAGAATATTACATCACCTGATAGGCGCAAATGCAAGAATACAAAGAGATATACGAGTATGAACAATACAAAGAATGCTCATAAGTTACAAAAGAAAAACTCGAGAGACGAGCAGGGCGCCTGGAAGGATAGGGTCTCGGATTGGTCTACCGTTGATCCACGACGCTATCGCTGCGCAACTCTGATCACCAGGAAGTCTATCACTGTACAAGCTCCGAAATTTGGACGTGCAGATCCAAGGGAGTTAGAAACTCTCCAACGAGTGGTGTGATGAATGCCAAGTGACGTGCTGTGACAAGCACACATGTATCGAATAATCTGAATCAAAAGCATGCATAAAAAATCGTATCGTGAGCATACACACCGAACATGAATGAGGCATCAAGTAATGAGATGTACAGAAGCGATAAAACCAGTTGTACAAGCTCAGTAGATAGATTTATGAGATTGATACCTCGAGGGGATAAACCAAACAAGAAAACCCTTATTTATATACCATATACCTCATGGCTCCATCGATTGAGTACGCACAACCTGAGCTGTTAACAATAACAGCTAAAGAGATCAATATGAATCATCAGGAAGCAGTCATTATACGGTAACTGAAGTATCCATATAAAATCAAAAATAAGCAAGTCAGGAGATTAGGCACAATAATACAAGTGTAATATCAGCAAGAGACAGGCTGCGTACTATATGGTAACAACAGAAGATCAGTAGAGTAGTACACAGGTGGAAAGATTAAGAATATTTAATATAATAATAATTATACCAAAAATTCAAATTAAAACCTGATGAAAGCAAATACAGCAAAACCAGCAGTACAACCCAGATTACGGCTTCATGAGATAAGTACGTCGAAAGAATAATCCAAACAGGAAAACCCTCATCTATATATCGTATATCTCACGTTATCATAATCTGAATGTGTACAACCTGAATTGCAAAACAACACAATGAATTATTAATTAGCATCTTGTTATTAGTATTCGTCCGTCTCATATATCTAAGAAGGTGTACAGCGTACGTTCCATCCCACATACATCCATATATGAGTAAGCCGAGGTTGTTATTGGAAATTGATGATGAAATAATGGGTTATGTTTACAGTGGTTCCCGTATATACCCGGGACCATGGCCCAGGATGTTCCAGAACTGACCCAGAACCTGCCGCTAGGCAAACGGAGGCGGGTCTTATATTATGCCCATTCAAGAATGTAACAGGAGGTAGGCAGTCAGTGCTCCCCTCGGAACACCAAGAGGCCCTCATTTAGATCCGAAAGTTTGAGTTGCATAACATATCTAATACCACTATAAACATATTCACCACTTGAAGTTCACAAATATTCCCTTACTCGATGTAAGTTGGTCTTTTATAGTTTATTATTATGTAATTATAACGTTACGGGAATAGCAGGAGCGGGACAGGCTCGGGAGTTACAGCAGTACATAAGTACAAGAAATACATGACACTATATATAATACAGGATAACAGATATATGATTCCCGTAAATTTGATAATCACAGGTCAAGATGTAACATGACAGGTGGCAGGTGATAAGTGATATCATGACAGGTGGAAGGTGTCAAGTAGTAGCATGACAGGAGTCATGTGATCAATAAAGCAAGTGATAGCACATCAAGTAAATAAGCACAATAGATATCATTATAATGTATCTTAAAGCAGAAAACTACTACCGAAGTAGGGGATCGGTACAAATATAGGAAAAGCGATACCGATACAGGAGATTGGTACGAAAACAGGAAAACGGTACCGAAACAGGGAATTGATACAAATACAAGAAAGTGGTACCGATACTAGATATCAGTATAAATACAGGAAAACAATACCGGTACAGGAGATCGGTATGAATACCGGAAAGCAATATGATTTTGGAAAGCAGTTCAAGTAAAGGTTTCAAATTCTTCACAACCATTAAGAAAAGAATAGTTAAATTGCCAA
>JAVJIF010016340.1:35000-85741 GCA_038442645.1 Agave tequilana
AGATTTTTATGTGATGGAGAAAGATTGAGAGTAAAGAATAAAGAAAGAGAAGGAAAGAAAAAGGAAAAGGAGCAAAGAAAATTGGGTGGAGGAGAAAAATTAGAAAATAGAAAATAATAAAATAAAAATACTTGGATAAAATTTCGGAATCTGGGAAAACACTAAAAACTCCGGAAAAGCCTGGGAAATGAAGTAACTTGAAAAGGTCTCCAAAACTTCTCAAAAATAGAGAATATTATTTTAAGATAATGGTGAAATCAGATTTAAGAAATTTAATCCCATTTTTAAAATAAAAATCCTGGAACCTATCAGTAATACTGGTCGACACCAAATCCGGCCCAATTTTGATAAATTCTGAAAAATCTCTAAAAATGCATTTAGATAGAAAATATAATTTTAAGGGATAATGTAAAAGCATTTTTTAGAAATTCAACTCCATTTATAATTTAAAAATCCGCGAATCGATCAGCGCACTAGGCGACACTGGTTTTGAAGATTTACAATTTAATTCAGAAAAATTTCAGAAAATCATGAAAAATTTAAAATATTGGAAAAAATGTTTAAAACTGAAATTAATTAAATTTGACTATTAGAAAGGTCAAATTGATGAATACACTAGAATCGGGGCCTCAGTTCAGACTAGGGCTAACTCTAAGTTTAAGAATCCGCTGATACCAAGTAGTGATATAAATAGTTATGAAACTAAAATAAATACAAAATAAAAAAAATCAAAGAATACGTTCAAAAATCAAAACACGTATCTAAGTACGTATTCTGGAAACATGGTGTTACACTCGGCTTCGAGGATGTTTTTGGGCTCAATATGGGATATGAATGCAAAATGACCACAAATATTATGGAGTTTGGAGCGAGTAGTTACCCCTTTGGATACATCACCAATAATAAGGTTCTTGGGATGGCTTGTAGCATATCTCAAATCCTTTGAATGTGGTTTATTGTTTCCACTTCAACATCTTGGACTTCTCTATTTGTTTCATCCTTAGGCTTTTCTTTTTTGTCTTGTGCCAGTGAATCTTTCATAGAAATCTTTTCATAGTCTTCACCTAAAGAATCAATCTCTACAACTTCATAAGAGAGTAAGATTCCTCAAACTAACATGCATAGACTCTTCAATAGTCAAGGTTGACCTATTGAAAACTCTATAAGCTTTACTAGTATCTAAGTATCTAACAAAAATAACCTCAAAAGATTTTAGATCAAACTTGCCTAAATTATCTTTGGTATTCAAAACAAAATATTTACAACAAAAACTTTAAAATTGGAAACAATTGGTTTTTCTCAAATAGTAAATCTCAAAGAGAGTTTTATTTAAATTTTTACAAAAATAAATTCGATTTCTAATGTAACATGAAGTGTTTATGGCCTTGGCCCATAAATATTGAGAGAGTTCGTATAATCATTGTCCTAACCATTTCTTAAAGAGTACGATTCTTCCTTTCAATGACTCTATTTTATTGTGGAGTTTTAGGACAAGATAATTCATGTTTAATTTCATTTTCTTCACAATAGGTGATAAAAGAATGGCTGATGAATTCGCCACCTCTATCACTTCTTATGCGTAAAATCAATTTTTTTCTTTTTCAACTCTTTTTTAAAAACATGAAAATATAAAAAAGCTTCTTCCTTATCTTCTAAAAAGAAAACCTATGTAAATCTATAGAAATCATAAATTAAAACAAAAACAAAACGATTACCACTAAGACTTTTGGTTTTAGTTGGGCCAAACAAATCTATGTGGACTAAGTGTAAAGGTCTAGTTGTTATGATATCCTTGATTATTTTGAAAAAGTACTTGGTTTGTTTTCCAAATTGGCACGCATCGCAAATGCAGTCCTTTTCAAACTTCAAGTAAGGAATACCTTTCATCAAATCTTTAGAAGTAATTTAGGACAAGTGGTCAAATGAAACATGGCCTAGTCTCCTATGCCATAACCAAGAATTTTCATTAAAAGCATTCAAAAAAGTGGTATTGCAATCTAAATTAAGCAAATCAATTATATAAACATTATTTTCATGAAAACCAGAAAGAACACAAGTATTCATTTTCTTATCTAAAATATCACAAGAGAAATCATCAAAAATAATTTTGAAACCATTATCACAAAGTTGGCAAATGCTCAACAGATTATGCTTAAGACCTTCAACCAAAACAACATTCTCAATTAAAGTAGATGAGTGAATCTTGATATTATCTATACTAATGATTTTGCCCTTTGAATCATCCCCAAGGTGACAGTGCCACCTTCATGATACCTTGATAGCATTGCAAAGTTATTAATATCCCAAGTTATGTGCCTTCAGCAATCACTATCAAAGTACCACCTCTCCGTACATCTTAGAGCCTTGGTGCGTACCTACATTAAGCAATAAGCTTGTTGATTATGGTACCCAAACTTTCTTGGGTCCTAAAGTGTTAGTTTTTCGAACCCAAACATGATCATTTGAAGCATTTATGTGATGATAATAAAACTTGGCCAAATGACCTTTTCGGCCACAATAGGAGCATGCGTACGCCTTGCCATAAAGAAATGCATGATATGTGTGAGTATGATGAGCATATGGATCATGGTGTACATGTTGTGCTTGTGATTGTGGTGGAGTGTGAGCATGATGGTGTGTGTATGAAACATGATATTTCCTTTGAGTTTGCCTCTTTGGAAAAGCCTCTAATTTAGCCTTATTAAATTCACATTTTTTTCAAAATATTGATTAAAATATTAATTTTGTTTTTCAAAGATTGCTTAAAATATTGCTTATAATATTCCTTAAATATCAATAATAGAAAATTTAGCCTTACAAGAAACTTTGTGTGCATCGAAATCCTTTTGTGTGTTTTGAAGTGTAGAAGATAAAACCTCTTTTTCTTTGAAAAGTACAACTATTTGATTTTGAAGAAATTCATTTTTCTTTTTCATTTTCAAATATTTCTTTTTGAGAAAATCATAGTTGTTAGACAACTCTTCAAAAGTTTCACCCAATTTATTCATAAAAAGTTCACATTTATCAAGATAAGATTCGAATGTTATCTTGGTGTGTTCTCATTTGCCATGAAACACTCATGGGCCATATCAACCTCCTCTTCGGATTCGCTCTCTGAATCCCATGTTGCCTTTAAAGCTTACTTCTTATACGTCTTCTTGAAGATTGTGGGTTTTGCTTTGTTCTCTAGGCAATTGGCAATGACATGTTTGGGTTTCTGACAATTGTAGCAAACAATCTTCTTGTCCTCCTTCCCGTGCCATCTTCTCCGGTTGTTGACTTTGGCCTTGTTGTACATCCTCTTTACATTCTTAACTAGAAGGAAAAAATCTTCATCATCTTCTTTTTCTTCATCATCTTTGTCAGAAATGGTAGGAGTGGACTTGAAGTCTAGTATCTTCTTCTTTTGTGGTGCCTTCTCTTCTCTTGCTTTTCTCTCCATCTCATGGGTCTTGAGATTACCAATAAGAATAATGAGCTCCATTTCTTCTTTGTCATTGAGCTTCTTCAAAGTTGTAACTTTCACTTCCTATGATGGTGGAAGAGCTCAAATGACTTTTTTCACCTTTTGATCATTGTAAATTCCATCACTTAAAGTAACAAGACCATTGGTGATTTTAGTAAACATACTAATCATGTCATCAATTTATTCATCTTCATTCATAGCAAAATTTTATATTGAGAATGTAAGAGATTAATCTTAACTCTCTTGACTTGTGATGTCCCCTCGTGCGTGACAACTAAGTGTGGCCAAATCTCATAGGAGGATTTGCAATGAATTACCCTAGTAATATCATCATCATTCAAGGCTTGAAGCAATGCATAGTGAGCTTTTACATTGGCATTAAATTTCTTGGTGGCAATTTTGGATCATGTGTTCTCATCACCATCGGGTACACTAAATGGTTTAGTCACAGCCTTTGCAACCCGATTTCCTAAGGACTGCAAGAAAACAATCATCAAAGTTAAGGCCATCAAACTTAGGTGGAGTCTTGATTCCTTCGGCCATGTAAACTAGTATAGTGAACAAGCAAATAAGTGATTAGCTAGAGGATCTCTCTAAGGTGGTTAAACAAAAAAACTAGAGTACAATGTTCTGATACCAATTAAAAGTACACCTAGGTAGGTGTAATGCTAATTTAATGGTCAATAATGAGAAAATGCAATAATTAATAAAATGAATGATGCAAATGGTCAACTCAAATCAAGAAGTGAAGCCGAATTCTCCATGAAGGGCTCTAAAACTTCTCCTCTATATTTCTCTAGACAATGAGTTGAGGTGCTCAATTGCCTTATTGATTTAGAGAGTGAAAACCGACAAGTATGAATGATGCTAGATATGAATATCAAGTGAAATAAAAGTAAAAACTCAAGTGCAAGCAATTGAAATAGAGTAAGAGTAAGAGAGAAAGCAATCGCAAATATAAGAAATTTATTTTGAGGTTCGAGCACCAAGCTCTATGCCCCCACCTTCACGCTTGAAGGATTTCATTATCCACTAAGGATCTTTTCACAAAAGAGCCTCCACAAAGGAATTACAAGGTCTACATAAGACCAGAGTACACATATCCAACTCTCAATCCTCTACACAAGAGGTAACACAAAGCCAATAAGTTTTACAGGCTCTTCGATTGAGCCAAACCTGCAAAAAAAAATACAGAGTTTAGGAACAATTCTAGGTCCTCAATGCTACCATGTAGCTTAGGGCTAACGGGTCATGATTCACAGGAAAGGACAGTAATAGAAGCATTGGGTTAGTCTTCTTCCTAAGTTACTACACCGGTTAAAAATCTTTGTTTTAAAAGAAATGAAAAAGAAATATTAAATTAAATTAGAAAGAAAGTGGAAGGTAGAAGAAGAGGATGGTGTTGGTGTTTTGATTACAAGGGGAACTAAGTTAAAAAGAAAGAAAATAAATAAGAGAAGAAAGAACATACCTTGGAGTAATTAAAAGAAAGCAAGCGATCAATTAAGTTGAGTAATGATGAAGAGAAGTAGGATAGTTCTATTGTCTGTCACTCTCAATATAACTATCTTTAAGAAAGATTACATTTAGTGTCACTCTAAAGATAATTCTTTTGCTCTTTTCTATCATGAAACTCTCCCTAGTCCAAGCTATAAAGAAGACATGATTAAAAAGAAAGCAGATGAAAGTAAATAAAGTATTTAAAGCAAGTAAAATAAAAAAAAAGATAAATTGAAAAAGAATGGAAGAACCTTTATTGAGTTGTCACCATCAATTACAAGCACTCCTCTTCTCTTTACAATTCTTTCTCCCAAGTTAAAACTACAATGAACATTTCGAAAAGAAAAAATCCTAACCCTATCTGCGGAGTCCTCCCTTCTGCCTTCGAGTTATACAGGTATTTATAAGAGAAATAGGCTGAGGAGAGTTGTACGAAGATAGGGGAGCGCCAGCTCCCCCAAATTCAAATAGAAGGCCGCGAAAATACGACTTTTGTCACATTTTCGTGGCAGTATCTGTTCGCGGTTTGAAATTCATGAAGAAATTCATCGTTGTTAAATCACGTACAAGTTATGAAAACCTAAACTTGCTAGAATCTTTTTAGCAAAATTGTGTAGTGGCAAGTTAGGGGTCGAATCCACAGAGATTTGTTAAATCCTAATTATTAAAAATCTAAGTTTTATCTTAATCTAGTTGAGAAATCTTTGAATGAAGGTTGAAATTTTATTTTTTAAAAATAAAGATCTTTAAGCATTAAAATATGAAAAAAATAAAAATAAAAATAAAAAAGAACACTAACCTTTTGTGAAGATTAAATAATTAAGGTGATGAAGTAGAAACTAAGAGATTGGGATGAAGGAAAGAGGAAGATGAAACCCGGTGACTTGTCCCTTGATGTAGCTTTCATGTCTTCTTCCTCCAATCTATGTTGAAGATAAAAGAACTAAAAAAAAGAAAATAAAAGTAAGCATGCATGAGAATGTTGATGATTTCATAAAGTAAAACATACAAAGAAAAGGAGAAAATTTGCATCACAAAATAAAAGAAAGAAGTAAAGAAAATTTAGACTAAAATGTTACAAGATCTGTATTGAAGAAGACTAATTTTTATTAAAGAAATGTGCTACAAACTCTTGATCCCCAACTTGCATTACAACGCACAACTTTCCCTTCAATTGCTTCTCAGCCTCACCGTGTACATTTCTCTCAATGCATACAAGTATTTATAGGAAAATAGGGATAAGAGTTTGCTCCCCTAATTCAAAAGGAGGGTCATGAAAATGCGGCTTTTGACGTGTTTCCGCCCCTGGATCCTAGCCATTGGGCTAGGATTTGGGGGCGTATCTCTGTCCACCTGTCCTCTATCCTTCTATTTTTCTAGATTTTGAATCTATGCTCCGTATTTGATGATATATTCTTTTATCCTCAGTGAAATCGATAGGGTCTTCACAAATTCTACTTTTCTTTTGAATGTTTATAGTAGTATCTTATCTGATAGATCCAATCTTCAGATAAGATAGCCTCTAGATCCTCTGAATTTGAGTTGGTCCCCATTTGATTTGAACTTTTAGATTTATTTGGATAGGATTCATGCTTATCTTCTATCATACCCTGCATGGATTAGGACATTAAGACAAGTGAGTTGTAAGAATTATTACAAAATGAAGTAGGAATGCAATAATAATTATGTAATATATGTCCAAGCACACCCCCACAGTTGTCTTTTGCTCGTCCTCGAGCAAAACAGATTTTATTGAATCATTTTCGTAGGTCACGCGATTGCACTAAGCATGTGCAACAAGCTTACCCTAGAGGAGCAGTGGTAGTCTCCTGAGGGTTTTTAGTGTGCCCACAAAATTCATAAAGAAAAGAAATAAATTGTTAGTATTTTTGAAAATGTATTTTGAAAAGAAAAGAAAATATTTGAAGTATTTTTACAAGAATTAAGCAATTTATAAGTTATAGGAGTATCAAACTATTCATCTCTAGACTTAGTCTCTATTCAAAGATTTGTTATCAATCAAGATTAGGAATAAAAATATATTCTCATCTAGTCTATTATTTTATCCTAAGTCATATGCATCTTGTGACCGTGAATATTTTGACTAAGGGTTCTTCAACTCTAACTCTTATGCCTTATTTATGTATATATTGGTGGTAATATTCTTTAGCTTTCTTTGGCTTTCTAATTTGTCTATGTAATGAGCCTCAGTCGGTGACTCCTAAACCGGATGGTTTTAGTGCACCGGGTGAGAAAACACCCCAAGGACTTAGGACTCGAGCAAACAAAGGTCACAAAACTAAGAATTTTATTAAATAATATGAACCACTTTTAGGCGTGAATAATTAAGCTTTATCAGGCACAAAAACCTAGCCTAAACAGAGGATTCTTATTATATATATAATTTTTTTCTTTAAGGCATAAGAATCTTTGTTTTTAAACCCTAAGTGTGTAAGTATATATGCATATTTCATCAAGGTAAAAATCAAGACTAAATTACTTTTTCAATTTTTCTTCCTAATCATAGAAATCAAACAAATACTCTTATTTTAACCAAGTATAATAAATCCTAATTATGATTCTCCTATTCCTTAAAATTAACATAATTTCTTCCAAAAATACGTCAAAGTATTTTTTCCTTTTCAAAAAGTTTATTTTTAACCAAAAGAAAACCTATGTTAGAACCCCTCGCCCACACTTATCTCATGTATTGACCTCAATGTATGAATGATTAATATGATGAAGTATAATGCAAAATTAAGACGGTGAAGGGAAGATAGCACCTTATGAAGACGAGTGGATGTTATCCATCATTGCCTAGTTAAGAGAAAAAATAAAAATATATAATACAGAAATGAATCCCTAGTATGTATAGAGATCAATCCTGATAAACAGGATCTTCCAGAAGGATTTCCTCCACTTCTGAGCTCAGATACTCACGGTACGATTTTAAACGATAGCCATTTACTTGAAAAGTGGCACCACCCGTGGCATTGCGGACCTCAACTACACCATGTAGGTGCACCTTATGAACAATCTAGGGACCGATTCAACAAGATTTCAGTTTTGCTCGGAAGAGATGTAAACGTGAATTGTAAAGCAAGACTTTCTGTCCTGGCTAGAATTTCTTAAGAATTATGACCCTATCATGCATCATTTTCATACGATCCTTGTACGATTTTGAACACTCATATGCATCATTTCTTATCTCTTCAGGCTCATCAAGTTGAAGTTTCCTAAACTCACCTGCCTTGTCTAGATCAAAATTTAGGCGTTGATTGCCTAGTATGCCTTGTGTTCTAGGTCGACAGGAAGATGGTAAGCTTTGCCATAGACTAACCATATGGAGACATTCCAATAAGAGTCTTGAAAGCAGTTCTGTATGCCCATGAGGCATCAGTCAATCGAAGAGACCAATATTTTCTAGTAATGTTCACAGTTTTCTCTAGAATGGTCATGATGGCTCGATTGGAAACTTCTACTTGGCCACTAATCTATGGGTGGTAAGGGGTGGCTAATGTATGATTGATGCAATATTTTCTCATTAAGGTTTCAAATGTACGATTGCAGAAATATTTTTCACCATCGCTAATGATTGCATGAGGAAAGCCAAAACAAGAGAATATATTCTCTTTCAAGAAGTTTACCACAACTTTGTGGTCATTGGATCTACATGCTATGGCTTCTATCCATTTAAAAATGTAATCAACTGCCACAAGGATATATTGGTATCCATGAGACATAGGGAAGGGATCCATGAAGTCGATGCTCCAAACATCAAAGATTTCAGCAACTAAGATCGGGTTTAACAATATTTCATTCTGTCGTGCAATCTTTCTAATCATTGACAATGATCACATGATTGACAGTAGATATGAGCATCACGAAACAAAGTGGGCTAATAAAAATCATATTGCAAAATTTTTGCAGCAGTTTTCTTCCCACTGAAATAACCACCACTGGCTTGGTCATGGCAAAATGAAAGGATGTTCTTGAACTCAGAGTCTGGAATACAGCGTCAAATGATCTGATCGGGACAATATTTGAATAAGTATGGTTCATCCCAGAAGAACCATTTAACACTAGCTAAGAAGCGTAATCGTTCTTTCTTGGTCCATGAATCACGCATATGTTCTGTGACAAGGTAGTTCACAATGTCGACATACCACAGAATAGTCGAAGAGGAAATAAATATTAACTGCTCATCAGGAAATGTTTCAAGGATAGGTAGCGAGTCGGACGCAGACTTAACCACTATCCTAGACAAGTGCTTTGCGACAACATTCTCAGCCCCCTTTTTATCGTGAATTTCTAGATTGAATTCTATAGGTGTAAGATCCAACGAATTAAATGAGCTTTAGCATCCTTTTTCGTGAGAAGGTACTTTAAAGCCACATGATCTGCGTGGATTAGGACCTTAGAACCTATAAGGTAGGGATGGAATTTGTTAAGAGCGAAAATGACTGCCAATAACTCCTTTTCAGTAGTGGAGCAGTTTAGTTAGGCATCGTTAAGAGTCTTGCTGGCATAGCAAATGACATGAGGAATTTTATCCACTTGTTGGCCTAGGACAACCCCTACCGCATAGTCAGACGCATCACACAACACCTCAAAAGGAAGATTCCAGTTAGGTGGTCGGATAATGGGTGTTGAGGTTACCTCAGTCTTGAGCCTTTCAAAGGGTGCCAAATAGGACGGGTGAACTCAAGGGAAACATCCTTTGCTAGAAGATCACAAAGAGGTTTAGAAATTTTTAAAAGTCTTTAATAAAGTGGCGGTAGAACCCAGCGTGGCCTAAGAAGGATCACACTTCCCGAACAGTTCTAGGAGGTGGTAATTTGGAGATTAGTTCTACCTTAACTTTATCGACTTCTATACCTCTCTCAGAAATAATGTATCTTAAGACAATCCCGAATTTCACCATGAAATAGCATCTTCCCAATTAAGAATTAGGTCTTCTCCTTGCATCTTATCAATACCAATAATAGATGATATAAACCGTCATCAAAAGTAAACCCAAAGACCGAAAAGTCATCTATAAAAATCTCTAAAAATCGCTCGACTATGTCTGAAAACATGGTGAACATACACCGTTAAAATATAGCTTGTGCATATCATAGCCCAAAGGGCATGTAACGGTAGGCAAATGTGCCAAACGGACAATTGAATGTCGTTTTCTCTTGGTCCTCACGAGCAATGAGGATTTGGTTATATCCAGAATAACCATCAAGGAATGAGTAGTAAGCATAACCGGCAAGACATTCTAACATTTAATCGATAAAAGGCAGAGGAAAATGATCTTTCCTAGTCATGGAGTTGAGTTTCCTATAAACTATACACACTCGCCAACCAGTTTGAATATGAATTGGAATCAACTCATTATTCTCATTAGTAACAACTGTGACTCAAGACTTTTTGGACATAACTTGTACTGAACTAACCCACTGACAATTGGAGATAGGGTAAATGATACCCGCATCTAACAATTTCATGACCTTCGCTCTCACCACCTCTTTTAAAAGAGGGTTTAAACGCCTCTATGGTTCTCTCGAGGTTTTGGCATTCTCTTCGAGATGAATTTGGTGTATTACCACAGATAGGCTAATTTCCTTAATGTCTGCTATGGTCCATCCTATGGCTTCCTTATGTTCCCCAAGAACATCTAGCAACTTCTCTTCTTTGTCCTTGTCTAAATGAGACAAAATGATCACAGGTAAGGTTTCTGACTCACCTAGGAAGGCATACTTCAATGTGTCAGGTACAGATTTTAGCTCCAACTTGGGAGGCTCAATGATTGACGGAATACGAACAGATGTTGGCAATGGCAAGAGTTCTACCTTGGATCTCCATAGGTTGGTGTTCATGATGGGAACAAAATCTAACAATGTGTTGACCTCTTCTATAGACTCCTCAATATCAAAATTCATTCCAAAATGGGCCAAGCATTTCTCCAAGGGGTCTTCATAGCAAGACTCCTCAAAGGTGTGATTGACCGACACATCAATCATGTTGACCTCCTCATGATTGTCCATTATAAATGGTTGGGAACTAGTGCGAAAAATATTTAGCTCAACTGTCATATTCTCAAACGACAAGGTCATGACTCCATTCATACATCTAATAACAGCATCAGCAGTAGCAAAGAATGGTCTCCCTAAAATCACAGGGGAGTGATTGCTTGGATTTCTAGCTAGTTTAGTGTCTAAGACCGCAAAGTCCGTAGGAAAATAGAATTCATCAACCTTCAAAATAACATCCTCAACAATTTCCTTGGGAATCTTAACTGATATATCTGCTAGAAATAATGTAAGGTTAGTGAGTTGTAGCTTCCCTAAACTTAATTGTTTGTACACAAAATAAGGTAAGAGGTTTATAGTTATCCCTAGATCTAGCAGACACTGATTCATAACCTGATCTCCTATCCTAACAGAGATAGTTGGACTCCCCAGATCCTCATACTTGGGTGCAATGGGTTGCTGGATAAGACATGATGTTTTTGTAGCAAATGCAGCTTCACGAGGTATAGAACTTTTCCTCTTGACCGTGGTTAGGTCCTTTAAAAACGTGGTATATGAAGGAATATGATTGATGGCATCTAAAAAGGGAATGTTAATTTGGACATTTTGAAAAACTTTCAAAATTCTCTCACAGTGATTTTTCTTCCTAATTGGTTGAAGACGTTGAGAAAATGGGGCCCTGGGCACAAAGAATTTCTCTTGATTGTCAATGATAACTTGGTCCTCTTTCTTTGTTAAATCCTTTGAGTTCTCTTTTACTTTTTCATTGACAACATTAGGATTGTTTGGTGGAGCTTGGACTTGGTTGTTCACTCTCTTTCTCGATCGTAAAGTGTGGATGGCTTGGACTTCACGGTTTGAACCAGAACCAATTTCAAACTGCCCTGTAGGAGTATTTTGAGGAGCAGGTTATCCTCTCGGTTTGGGCAGAGTTTGACTAGGAAAAATTTCTTTCTCTCTCTCCCTAACAGATGCAGCTAACTGCTCTATCTGAACCTCAAGCCAGGCTATCATCTGATCCTGATTGCGAGATATTTGGGCTTGGGTTTGATTAGTTATAACTTGGTTCTGTATGAATTGTAGGAGAGTGTCCTCTAAAGATGGTTTTCTTTAATTGGGAAGGACATATGGAGTAGGGACAGATGGTATTGTATTTCCCTTGTGAAATTGATTATTAGAAAATGGTCCTTGAAATGATGATGATCCACCATATTCTTATCCTTGAGAAAATTTTCATGAAAGGTTGGGATGGTTCCGCCAACTCGGATTTTACGTTTCATTGAATGGATTGTTGGGGTTGGGCTTGCGAAATGTATTGAGTACATTCGCTTGCTCTGCTTTAATAATTGGCAACCCAGGGCATTGTTCAACCAAGTGGTCTTGACTGTCACAAAGGATACAAACGGGAGACACCACTGGCTTAGATGGTTCGGGACCCGAAGATTGTGCTCCTTTGCTCAATTCTAACGCTTCAAGTCTTCGTACTACTGATGTCAATTTGGCGTCACTCTCAAATTTAGGGTTGACTTTGTGCATATCACCCCTATTGGTGGCAGTTGTGGTGGTGGGTTGCTTATCATCAACACTATCAGGCTCCCATTCTAGAGTGTTTTCTGCTACCTCTTCAAAAAATTATCTTGCGTCATCAGTCGTTTTACTAGTGAATGTTAAAGGTACACCTAGAGGGAGATGAATAGGTGTACAAGCTAATTTAGGACAAATGATGTAAAGTTTAAAAATTAATTGCTAACACATTGTGTGTAACCAAGAATGAGTCTGAACTCCCCGTGAACGGCTCTAGAACTACTCCTCTAGATTCCTCTAGACAAAGAGTTGAGGTGCTTTAAAAGCTCTCTTGGTTGAACACAAGTGTGGGCATACAAACATTATCAAGCATGTATATGAATATGAATAATGTAAAGCAATGCAAGATATAAAGAGAGATAGAGTTGAGAGAGAAAAATTCAAACGCAAACACAAGGATATGTTTTGAGGTTCGAGCCACTGCTCGACGTTCCCGCCTTCACACAGAAGGATCTTCACTATGTCCACACAGGACTTTCCACAAAGGGACCTCCATTGAGGAATTACGACTCAACACCAGGAGTACTCAACTCCTCTATCTACGCAATCACCTCTACATAAGAGTGAGCACAAAGCAAAGAAGAAATAAAATTTGGTGATCCAATGATCACAAACTCTATCTTGGTAATCTTAAAGGATCACAAATAATTTTTCTCACAATACAAAGATCCTAAAGATAGATTTGAGATAATAGCTCAAGTGTGTGAGAAAACAATGTATTTGAAATAAAACAACAAAGAAAATATTTGAGAAAAACTTCTTGATGGATATATAAAATGAAGAACAAAATAGAATTCCCAAAAACTTGATTTTCTTTGATTTTTCATAACTTTGAAAACAAATAAAGATAGAGAATTTTGACACAAAAACTCTTTTGTAAACTTTGATAAAAACACTTGAGAAGGTGAGAAAAATTGCTCTAAAAAATCTTTGAAGAAATAGGCCAAGGGAACTCATATTTATAGGATTCCCAAAATATAGCCGTTGGGGTACAGAATAGGCCCAGAATGGCTGTCGGTCAGCCGCCCGATCGACCGGCTAACGATCAGATTTCTGACCATTGGGATTGTCGCTCGACGCGTATGTCAATCGCCCCAAGGCAAAGTGACTGTCGATCGACCGCCCGGTCAACCGAGGCCAGAATCAGAGAATTAATCTCTCTGGTCAGTCGACCAGGGCCATTTCCAGATAGCAGACTCTCTGGTCGAGGACCGCTTGGTCAACCACTGAAGCCTGTGCACCTCTGTGCATGTCGGTCGACCGTTAGTTGCCCAAAAATCAGGGTTATAGGTTGAAATATTTGGTCTTTTAAATACTTATAAAATCCCATAAAATACATAAAATTCACAAAAATAAGTTCATATAAGCACTTGAAATACAAATATGTTTGATAAAAAATCAACTCATATTACAAACAATTTGAACTATTTTTTAGGCATAAAAATTAAGCTTGAAACCTATATTTTCAAGAACTCGTTTTATTTTTGTCTTCAAGAGTTTTTGAGAAGACTTCAAAATGAAAAACTATTTCTTAAAAACTTATTCAAATGCAAAAACAAGATATTGAAACACATTTGAAGTACAGTGTGTATGAATAGAATCCAATACATATATAAAAAGATATATCTATTGTACGGGGAGGAAAGTTGAAAGTATATTGCAAAATTTCCTTTAATCAATGAAAAACTACAACTCAAATTCTAACTACAAGAGAGAGAAGACACTAAAGCTCAGATCCCCTCTTTGTTTAAGACTGGGTTCTTTGCGTAGCGATGGAAAGTGAATCTTGTTTTTCGTTGACCGGGTGAACGTCAAGCTCCTCTAGAACTTTTCTCTTTGGATCACTGATGGAGTAGCACAACTCCTATCCAATAAAATCTCAACAGACTTAGGCAAAACTTGAACTCAGCAAGTTGGTAGAAGAGTTGAACTCTTTGTAAAGCTGATCTTCCTCAGCTCAAAATCCCGACCTCTTTTTCAATAGCAAACTGAGTTATTTATAGGGGTTCCAGGGAAAAAACTTCCCCTAAAAACCCTCCACGATGGGGGTTAACTCCTCTCATTACGTGGGCAGTACTTGACCAAGTAATGTGGTAGTTATAACTGAGACACAAGGCTCCTTTCCAGTTGAAATGCGGGTTTGAGCTCTGCATTTAGCCATTGAGGTAATGTTGGACGCGGGTCTTGAGCTACGCGTTTGGGCACTACTGAGGTATTGAAACGTGAGCCTTAAACTCTGTGTTTTCTCATTGATGTGGTATTAGACGCGCACCTCGAGCTTCGTGTTTGTGATGCGGGCCTCAGGCTTTATGACTCAGCACTGAAGTGGTACTGAGACGCGGGTTTTGAGCTCTGTGTCTTCGCATTGGAGTGGTGTTGAGACGCGGGCTTCGAACCCTGCATTTTACCTTTGCACGAGTGGCTTTGATTAGCCTCGCGTCTGAAGCATGGACCTTGTTATCTGATAACTTGTCTTCAGTGATTTTTAGATAGTTTACAGAACCCCCTCCAAAGTTTTTGAAACTCTGTGGTTGACTAGGACGGATTTCGAAACACTTTAGACTTTCTTTTTGGCAGTAAGCTCTCAAGACTGTACTGGCAATCTTCTGAGATACCTTGAGCTCGATCTTATCTGAATTTTAGTCTTAGTAAGTGCACTGTTAAACTCTTTGAAGCCACCAGAGATGATCATCGTGATTGTTCAGATACGTAGTCCAGACCTTATTGGTACTCTGAGTTGGTCATTAGTGTACCATTGAACTAGGGAAAATCCCCAACTACTTTTGCAAGTATACTATTTAAACTGAATGCAGAAGCAAAGATTGAACACAGGTCTTGTAGACACGAAGGTTGTGTGGCCTTGGAGACGCGAACCTCGTCTGAAGTAGAAATACGACTCATTCATTGGAGAGATGTGAACATCAAAGTGGAGATGTAGCTCTCACTTTGTTGAAGTGACACAGACTTCGAGGTGGAGACGCGGACTTCCTTTGTTGAAGAGACACGACTCTGCTGCTTTGCCAAGGTGCGAGTTTCCTTCAAAGTGAAGACGCACTTTTCACTTGATTTAGAAACGCGGTTCTGAGCGTTACAAATGTGAACTTGCTTCAAAGTAGAGACGTAGCTTTCGTTGAGAACAGAGATGCATCTCTCTTGTTTGGCCAAGACGCGAGCCAGAGAATACTGAAGAGACGCGGTCTTTGAAGTGGAGACGCAGCTCTCACTTTGTTGAAGTGACAAAAACTTCGACATGGAGATGCGGTCTTCTCTTTGCAGAAGAGACGCATCTTTGTTAAACGTGAGACTCGCATTCTTGGTGCGTTGCCACATGTCTGGAAGAGCTTTAAGAGATGTTGTTCTATTTAAAACGCGAGATCCGCGTTCTGGGTGCGCCGCCATGCATCTGGCGATGATTAATCTCGAGATACGGGTTGCGTATCTTGGCCGATTATTGTGCCTATAAAAAGACAACAGTCTTTCAAGAGTCATCATTAGACTCTTTTCTTCTTCATTTGAACTTTGCGTTCAGAACTTAAGAGCTTAAGAAAAGCTTCGAGCCTTTTCTTCCTTTTTTCATCTTCTCCACAGAATTCACTGTCAAGATGGCCCCAAAGACCAAGCCTGTGGTTTCCTCCTCGAGCGTCGTCACTCCAGAGGTTCAAATGGGAGGTTCCTCTGCACAAGTGGCCCCCATTTCAGGTAATATGACCACCCGAATTAGTTTTCGCCATTAAAGAACTCGAAGAGTTACCTTAAATCTTAAGCTTCTCTAAATTAAACTGCTAACACGAGGCTCACCCCCGTATTTGATTTTCAGATGCGACTCTTGCACTGTAAGGCAAGACACAGATTTCAAAGTTTTTTGAACGAACCCAAAGCTATGATGCTTTTTTGCATTCTTCTTTGAAGATAATCACTATTCAGTGATTTTAAAATCAAAACACATCGCCTTAGGTGCTTTCATGGCCGTTTCTTGATGGATGTTGTCCTTCCTCTAAAGAACTCTTCTTAAGATAGGAAATAACCTTTGCCATGATAAGACTTTGTTTTCTTACGGCTCTGTCATCACTAATCATAAAGAGACTGTCTCTTGACCTCTTCCTGAAGCTTTTGAAACTTCTTTCTAGAGGTTTAGACAGTTGACTTGAGATCCAAGTGTCCATGCTCTGTTTCTTGATCTCTTCCTGAAACTCTTGAAGATTCTTTCTTGAAGTTTAGACAGTTAACTTGAGATCCCTGCGTCCATGCTCTGCAAACGCGATCTTCGCGTTAACTTGATGGAACACGGGCTTGTAGATTTCAGAGTCCCAAGTTCTTTCAGACGTGAGCATGGTGAACTCCACATTTTGAGGCTTTAAATGCAGGTTTTGTATATGAGACTCGCGTTTGGAGTTCATGACTTAGAAAATTTTAAGACTCGTGTCTGCTCTTTTGAAGTCTCTAGATGCGAATGTGGCAAACTTTGCATCTTAAAAGCCTTAGATGCTCTTTTAAATTCTTAAACGCGAGTGTGGCGAATCTTGCGTCTTGAAGTCTTAGACGTGGATCTATAATGCCTGCGTCTGGAGTTCATGACTTAGAAAATTTTAAGGCCCGCGTCTGCACCTTTAATATATGCCCCGTGTTTCAATCATCAGACGCGAGTCTAATGTTGGGCTGGCATTCGGATCCATTTTTTTTGTCTTTACAGAGTGTGGTAAACTCTGCGTCCCATAGCTTTAAACGCGAGATTCGCGTATAAGACTCGCGTCTGTATTCCATGACTTTAGACCCATGTTTGTTCTTCTGAATTCATGTTTTCTATTTTTGCAAAAATTTAACCCTCTGATTTTTTTTCTTCCTCTTGCAGGTCATGGCCATATCGTTGGTGCTGGTTCCAGTGTCCTTGCCGCGTCCATTGAGGTAGTAATGAAATGATCAGTTCGTTCGATTAGCAACCACTTGAGGAGTCAGAACTTCTGTCCAAAGGCGAGGAAGATCTGTGCGGTTCTCGATACACATCAAGACATTATTAGATATGATGCACCAGTAAGGTCTCGGATCCTTCCTGTTCACAATGAGTATGGCACATTTGAAGGTCATGGGAAAGAGGATGTTACCAGTAAGGTCTCAGATCCTCTCTTCACCAATCTTGTTCAAAGAATTGACAACAACAAAAAACTTATGTTCATTGGATGACTTTCTGGTGGTGGAGCTTCCATTAAGCGAAGGATTATGGCTTTGTGAAGACCTTCACACCAGTTGGTCGAGTGAAATCCGAATGACCCCTTACATTTCGACCTCGAGAAACACCATTGTTCTCAAGAGGAGAGGAGGTTGATCTGCTGTTTCGGCCACAATCAAGAAGATGAACTTTGTGTATCTTCAATGTTTTAAGGAGGGAGTGCAACCTTTCACTGAGCAAGAGGGTCTTTTTTGTCCTTTATTGTAACACTCAATCTTATTGGAAAAGAGTATTTTGTATAACTTTTATATTTTTAAATATCAATAAAGTAACACTTTTCTGCCTTCTTATTTGCTTTGACTTCCTTTTTGCATTGAAAATCAGATAAGCGGAAGTAATTATCTTTGATTTGCTAGAAGTATGATATTCTAACTTAGCAAGTCAAAGCTGAAAAATTCAATTTAAAGAATTTAAAAAGATTACTGTCAGATGTGTGATATTAACTTGACAGAAGTCAAATAGGTTTTATAGACTTGCCATTCTATGAAAGAGAATGACAATGAAGGTTTCACTCCGCGGAGGATTGTGATTGAGTCTTCATCAGAGGGTTAGTATTAACATCATCAAGACTCAGCTGAGAATTAGTGAGAACACTGTTAAAGGTGTGATATCAACCTAACAGTGACTTCAAATGGACCCTCCATTCTATTGATGAGAATAACAAGTAAGGCTAAACCCGTCGGGGGTCTTTACATTCAGAGATGTGATATTAACTAAACAGATTGGATTGAATTTTGTTAGAGTTGTGATATTAACTTAACAAGGGTGCAAGCTGGAGGTGTACTGTTAACTTAGCTCTATAGGAATTTTAGTTTCATTAGGGAAACTGAAGATACCACTATCAGAGGTGTAGTGTTGAACTTAACAGTAGGGGTAATGCTAGAGGTGTAGTTTTGAACTTAGCATTGGTCATCTCGACTTTGATACGGAAGCTCGAGGGAAAGTCACTGTCATAGGTGTATTGTTGAACTTAACAATGAACTGGATGCTAAAGGTGTGATGTTAAAATTCGCATCGCTCGTCTCAGCTTCGATATGGAGGCCTGAGAAAAGTGACTGTCAGAGGTTTAATATTGAACTTGGCAGCAACTTGATCACTGTTAGAGGTGTGATATTAAACTTAATGGTAATTTGTCAGAGGTGTAGTGTTAACTTGACAACAAGAGTTAATTTCTGATATGAGCAATTTTGAGACCTTGCCATTCTTTTGAGGAGACTTGATAAGTAAAGTTTAAATTGTCAGAGGTGTAGTGTTAACTTGACAATTTTGAAGACTTGTGACTCCATATAAGTATTGAAACTTTTCACTATTAGAGGTATAGTGTTAATATAGCAGTGATCAAGCTTATGGACCTACCACTCCATGGGAGGGAATTGGTAGGGGACTTTGGTGGAGAAATAGAATATATTGGCAGAGGTGCAATATTAACTTGACGAACCCCATTGTGGATTAAGGAAAATGGCTTGCTAGAAGTTTATTGTTAATGTGACAAGTTTGTGCTTATTTTGTTGGATACAGGTATTTTTGTGGTCTTACTATTCCGTGAAAGGGAATTGGTAAGGGATTTTGGAGAGGAAGGCGGGACCACGTCCCTTAGGATTTTTAGCAAACCCTTAGCTATCAACGGATTTAGTATGTCTTTACCAACTACCATTTGAGTTGGGCTAGTCATACTATTCCCCTCAGCATGATGAGTTGTCAAGGATTTATGTTAGACTTAAGAGCCAATATTTTTCTCTATCCTTAGCCATCAGAGGCATCAGATGTTCATAGATAAACTAGAGAAGAGTAATAAGGCTAAAACTGAAGTTTACACTTTGTCTTTTCTTCAATGTTTACATCAAGCATTATGATGTAACCAATGTTCGATCGGCTCAGCAATAATCGACTGTAATGTGATCCATTGAAGAAAGAAGCTTTTCCTTGGCACTCTTCTAAATATCTTGAATCTGAAAGTCTTGATCAGAGGTGTAATGTTAACCTGATCATGAGAAGAATCCTGTTAAGGATAGTACTTCTTCAAGAATCTGTCGTTGATCAGCATCATAAGCGTATCATCGTTGGGGTTATGAGGCGATATGCTCCATTCGAGTAGACTGACTCTACCACAAATGGTCCTTCCCATTTGGGCTGAAATTTCCCTTTGTCTTATGCGTCAACACCATGGGTCTTCTGACAGTTAAGATATAGTCATCTTTCTTGAAAACTCCTTGACTTTCTTGTTGAAGGCTCTGAAAATTGGCGCTTGATAAAGCTCGATTTGTTGTTGAGCTTGCAGGTGTTCATCTTCCACAGCTTCCAGCTCTTGGAGTCACAGTCGATGCTTCTCCTCATTTGTCATCTTCATTGTCCAGGCAACGCATAGAGAGGGGATCTGGATTTCTAGTGGGAGTACGGCTTCACACCCATATACCAAAGAGAATGGTGCAGTTTTCGTCGGAGTTCTCACTATTGTGCGATAAGCCCATAAGCATTCATCTAACTTATCGTCTTAGTTGGTGATTGAAACGGGAAAATAATAAAGAAAAAGTATAGAAAAATCTTAGTCTCGTTTCAATGTAACCGTGTAGCAAGGGCTAGACGGGTTGATTGGTAGTCAAAAGTGCATTTTTATCATCATATTTACCATCACATTTTCATATTTATTCATTTAATTCTGCACATTTATTAATAATTTGTAATTTATTGTGTGCAGGCCTCGAATTGTTATTTTAGCAATAAATAAAGCCTAAAGAGCCCAAAAGCCCAGATCCAAGCCCATGTTTGAAGCCCAGGTGAAAAAGCGCAAATACAAAGAGTCAAAATGCAAATACAAGGGCTAAAAGTTGCAAATATCAGAGATTAGGGAAGGATAGACTTCTATCCAACCCTAAACATATGCAGGATGAGGATAAAAGGCCAAGATAAGAAGAAAATTCGTGGGAAGAAGATTTGAAGAAATCTGGATTAAGAGTAACTTGATTACCAAGTTATCTCGAAAATCCAGATTAAAAGGCTAGGATCAAACTTCCAGAAGCAGAAGCCCACAGGGACGGACCAGGAGAGGCCACGCGCCAAAGCGCGTGGCCAGACGTCGCCAAAGTGCCGCGGATCCGCGGCAAATCCCAGGAATCCGCGGCAATTCAGATGAGTTAGAATCCCAGATTTCGTGGTGATGTTTATCCGGGACTCTGTAGCCTTCTGCACCTATAAATATCACCTGCAGTGCAACGCAAAGGGTGTCCAGCGTCCAGCAAAGGGCCAAAGTTAGGATTTTTAGGGTTTTTCTCTTTCTTCTAGGTTAGATTTCGTTGTCTTTTTATTTTCAAGAGAGGGAGATGGCTATGTTGAGGGTGACACTGATGTATGCTTCTCTTCTCCATTGTATCAATTAATGAAGGTAATTTTTGCTTTTATTTATTTGCTTTACTTTTCTTTTTGTTCTCTTTTTCTTTTCTACGTTATTTCTTTTGATCTGTGACGAGCATACAAGCGATTACCGAACCACAAGTATACCAAAGATTGGTGGTGCCAACGATATTCCATGGAGATGTTCTCCTCCTCGAGGCGTATCAACTCATACTTGCCCAAGGCTTGATGACCTAATGCGACAGCGGACTGAGATCGATCCTATGCCTTATGCGTTCATGCCTCCGAAATAAGGTAGAAAGTGTTAGGTTTTCACATATAATCTCCAACCAAGGTTAGTTTTCTTTTCTTTTCTTTTCTTTTATTTTATTTTTGTAGATTAAATACAACATCATCTCCATATTCTTTTCTACCACCCATTGTAAATACCACTTCCTTTCTAACTTAACAAATAAAAATAAAAACTTTAGAGAAACTTGCTTAACGCTTCCATCGCAGTCCCTCCCTGAGGATCACGACCCGCATAGCCCTGCTACCGCGGATTAGAACTGAGACCTCGCACGATCTATTCTTAATCTAATATTCTAATTTTTGTGTGCAGGAAAACTCAGTCAACAAATTGGCGCCGTTGCCAGGGAGGGACGGTAAGTTATCTCTAAAACAAAAAAATTTAATTTTTAACTAATTCTTTATTCTTTTCTGTTTGCAGGTTTGGAGAACAGGAAACAGAAAACAGCAGCTGCAGTGGACATATAGCTGCCCTGTGCCTCTGCCCTCGAAGGCAGAGCACAGGAGCCCACTGTTTTGCCGCGGATCCGCGGCCAGAGCCGCGGAAACGCGGCAACAGTAAGGACTACTGATTCAATTTTTTTGCAGATTGCTGAAATTTGAGATTACTACTTACTGCTCTATTCTGTTTTGTTCTGTGATATACCTGTAAATTGCTAATAATTCAACAGTAAATTATTGGTTGTTAAAAATAAAATTTGATTAGACGTTTGCATATTAGGCACGTGTCTTTTCAATTATTTTTATTTACTGTTGAAGAGTGCTGGAGACGCAAGGTACGTACGCATTGCATGTAGAATAGGATTCATCTCTTGGTTGATTTTCTGCTTTGAGTGATTCTTATCTATTTATCTTGTACACTTGCACTAATTCATCTTAAGGGCATAACCTATAAATAAGATAAGGTGGGGATTTCATCACCCTTCCTTAGCCCAAAAATCATATCCCAAGCACTCACTAACCCAAGCCTAACTAAAACTGAGTAGACGTTGGCCCTAGGGACATCTCGGACTCAATAGGAGATTATCCTAAGGGGAACAGTGTTGGAAGTTGACTCCTGCCAAATCAGTGTCTAGGAAGGGGATTGAGGGCCGAAAGCCCGAAGTGTGGTGGTTATTTAATTAAGGAACGTCTTTGACGGAAAACCTCCCACCACTCTTGCCCCGACCTGGCTGATTAACTTGTGGTCAAAGTCTACACCCTACCTCCCGTGGACAGTCTAACCAGTTAGGAGTCGTCTAGGTCATAGGTCTACCCTAACTTAGGTTAGAATCTTTTTTGTTTGTTTATTTGTTTGTTTTGTTTGTGTTGGTGTGATATGGCATATAATAATAATTCCAATTTTAATCCATATTACACACCTAACTATTATTCGGATATTACCAACCCGGCATATCATAACTTTGACCAATCTAGTGTGCCGGAATGGTCTTATCCGAATGAATATAACCCACACCCCCATCTTATGACTATAATTTCCATAATAATTTCAACTCGTCACAGAGTTCATGGGGTTTCGAGTCCCCCGAGTCTAATTATCAACCAAATTGTCCTTCATATCCATCTAGTCCACATTCTTTCAATGATTCATACTCAGATCCCCCCATTCAGAATAGAGATCCATCTATCTTGGAAATGATGAGTATGAATGAGTCCAAGCAAAAATCACCATCAATCTTAGACATGATGATGCGTGAGTCCACCGACTCACAACTTCATCACGATTACCCTTCCTATTTTCAAGACCAATCAGAACAAGATGCACCTGTTGACTATGAAGGGATGCTTGCTGCCATGACTCAGGCTAGATTAGCCCGTGATCATGACATAGATTTGATGGTTCAATCTTTACGTTCTCACAGTTCGGCCATTTCTGCTTTCATTGACCACTCTCTTAGAGCCGACGAACCAAGTTGCTTTGGACAACAAGATTCTACTTCAGTGCCATCATTTGAACTTGCTGAAACTCCAATTGTTGATAATTTGGCAAGTTTTTCCTTTCCTGAAATAGAACTTGAACATGAATATGATCATGATCTCCCACTTGATGATTCAATTTTACTTCCTGATTCAATAATGACTCCAGTGTCTCCACCTGATTTCACTTTTCCCGAGTCAACATTGGATCCTGTTCCAATTCATCATGATATTGAGTCACCTATAATTGATGATCATATTGAACTTGACCAATTGTGCAATTTTGAAAGTCCCATGGATAAATTGGCAAGTTCTGATTTTTATTACATTGAACCCAGTGAGATATGTGACCTAGATTCTCAAATCTATAATCAAGTTCAAATTCCTGAATCATTATTGACTCCTGTTTTGTTACCTGAATTAGGTAATATTTTAGAGTCAGTTTTGATTCCCACACCTATCATTGCTGAACTTGAATCACCACCATTAAGTCACATTCCATTGTGGGAAGATGATTGTGGACTTGAGCTTCAACTTATTGATTTGGACCCACTTCCTGAACTTAGCCCGACTCCTGAACCATTACTTGATTTGAGTTTCTTTCCTGAGTCGGTATTCGTTCCCGTACTTCCCATGTCCAAGTCAATCATTCCATCTTTCCATACTCCATTTTGGGACAAGGAGGTTGACACAATTAACTCTGAAATTTATTATGAAATTTGGAAATTTGATGGGGTGGAAATTCTAAAAAAATGATTGTACATATATTTTAGTGGGTTATGTAAGGAAAATTTCTGGTGGTTGCCACCAATTATTATGTTATCTTGATTGGGTAGCAACGCTTGGCCCAATTAGACCACCATCGGAACCACCACCCTAAGGTAACTTTCGCCTTCCCTTGTTCTTTTTCATGCATATATGCATTCATTCATACATTGAGGACAATGCATGAGATAAGTGTGGGGGTGGGCTTTACTAACATACTAACATAGGTAGAAACTAACAAAAAAAAATTTGCTTAAAAAAAAAAAATTCTGAAAAAAAAATTTTTAAAAAAAAAAATGTTATAAAAAGGAAATATTTTGACTTATTTTTTTGTTAATTGTTTTCCATTTTAGGTAAGAATTAAAATTGAATTTCTAATATAGTCTTTTTCGTTACCAAAAACAAATTGATTGGTAGTGAAAAGTGCATTTTTATCATCATATTTACCGTCACCTTTTCATATTTATTTATATAATTCTGCACATTTATTAATATTTTGTGATTTATTGTGTGCAGGCCTCGAAATAATAAAAAGAAAGAATTAAAGCTTAAAAAAGAGCCCAAAAGCCCATATTTGAAGCCCAAGAGTCAAAGTGCAAATATCAGATTGTCAAAGTGCAAATATACAAGGGCTAAAGTTGCAATTGTTAAAGATGAGGGAAGGATAGAATTCTACCCAACCCTAAACTCTTGCAGGATGAGCATAAAAGCCAAAGATGAGAAGGAAATTCGTTTAAAAGAGATTGGGAGAATTCAAAATCAAGGTAACTTGATTACTAAGTTATCTCGAAATCCCAAGATGGAGAGCCAGGATCACACTTCCAGAAGCAAAAACCCACATGGACGGACCAGACGAAGCCACGCGCCAAAGCGCGTGGCCAGAAGCCACAAAAGTGCCGCGGAACCGCGGCAAAACCGCGGCAATCTAGTTGATCCAGAATCCCAGATTTCGTGGGCAAGTTCATCCAGGACTCCTCAGCCTTCTGTACCTATAAATATCACCTGCAGTGCAACGCAAAGGGTGTCCAGCGTCCAGCAAAGGGCCAAAGTTAGGATTTTTAGGGTTTTTAGGTTTTTAGTTCTCTTTCTACTTTTGTATTTTTTTTAAAAGCTGAGAGGAGATGATGTATTCATGGAGGAAGGGATCTGCTTGTACTGATGGTGACAGTCGGTGTAAGTGTTATTTTTCCACCATTGTTTAATAATCGAATCAAGGTTTGCTTTATTTTATTCTTGTACTATTCTAGTTTCTTGTATTCTTATTTTAATCTTGTATCTACTTCTCTCTATTTGTTCTCTAATTTCTTGCCCACCGTGAGATCCAACTGCTTCGAGAATACCTAGCCGAAGAAGGAAGCTTGACGGCCCATGGCGATGAACAGGTCTTCATAGCTTGTTTTTCATTTCGTAGAGTAGATTAAGAAGGCGGACGATCCCATAAGCCGTGCTTGTACGCCTTCCAAGAAAAGGTAAATCATCGCAACGGTTCAAACGGCAAGCAGACTAAAGAGATAAGTTTTCTTTCCTCTTCTTTTATTTTCTTTTCTTTTTTGTAGATTAAATCCACATCTTCCACAATTCGTTTCTTCCATCCATTGTAAATATCATCCATTGTAAATACCACTATTTAACTAATAAAAATAAAAGCTTTAGAGTATAACTTGCTTAACGCTTCCATCGCAGTCCCTCCTTGAGGATCACGACCCGCATAGCCCTGCTACCGCGGATTAGAACTGATTCCTCGCACGATCTATTCTTAATCTAATATTCTAATTTTTGTGTGCAGGAAAAATCAGTCAACAAATTGGCGCCGTTGCCGGGGAAGGGACGGTAAGTTTATCTCTAAAACAAAAATTTAATTTTTAACTAATTCTTTATTCTTTTCTGTTTGCAGGTTTGGAGAACAGGAAACAGAAACATAGCAGCAGCAGTGGACATATTGCTATTCAGTGCCTCTGCCCTCGAAGGCAGAGCACCAGAACCCACTGTTTTGCCGCGGATACGCGGCCAGAGCCGCGGAAACGCGGCAACAGTGGTGAATTACTGATCCAATTTTTTGCAGGGTGCTTCAAGTTAAAAATTCTGCTTTCTGCTCTGTTCTGATTTGTTCTGTGATATACCTGTAAATTGCTAATAATTCAACAGTAAATTATTGGTTGTTAAAAATAAAATTTGATTAGACGTTTGCATATTAGGCACGTGTCTTTTCAATTATTTTTATTTTACTGTTGAAGAGTGCTGGAGCAAGGTACGTACGCATTGCATGTAGAATAGGACTCATCTCTTGGTTGATTTTTTGCTTTGAGTGAATTCTATTTATTTATCTTGTACACTTGCACTAATTCATCTTAAGGGCATAACCCATTAACAAGATAAGGTGGGGATTTCATCACCCTTCCTTAGCCCAAAAATCATATCCCAAGCACTCACTAACCCAAGCCTAACTAAAACTGAGTAGACGTTGGCCCTAGGGACACTCGGACTCAATTAGGAGATTATCCTAAGGGGGAACGGTGTTGGAAGTTGACTCCTGCCAAATCAGTGTCTAGGAAGGGGATTGAGGGCCGAAAGCCCGAAGTGTGGTGGTTATTTAATTAAGGAACGTCTTTGACGGAAAACCTCCCACCACTCTTGCCCTGACCTGGCTGATTAACTTGTGGTCAAAGTCTGCACCCAACCTCCTGTGGACGGTCTAACCAGTTAGGAGTCGTCTAGGTCATAGGTCTACCCTAACTTAGGTTAGAATTTTTCTTTTTTTTGTTCGTTGTGTTTGTGTTGGTGTGATATGGCATATAAGAATAATTCCAATTTTAATCCATATTACACCCCTAACTATTATTCGGATATTACCAACCCGGCATACCCTAACTTTGACCAATCTAGTGTGCCGGAATGGTCTTATCCGAATGAATATAACCCACACCCCCCATCTTATGACTATAATTTCCATAATAATTTCAACTCGTCACAGAGTTCATGGGGTTTCGAGTCCCCCGAGTCTAATTCTCAACCAAATTGTCCTCCATATCCATCTAGTCCACATTCTTCCCAAGATTCATACTCAGATCCACCCATTCAGAATAGAAATCCATCTATCTTGGAAATGATGAGTATAAATAAGTCCAAGCAAAAATCACCATCAATCTTAGACATGATGATACGTGAGTCCACCGACTCACAACTTTATCACGATTACCCGTCCTATTTTCAAGTCCAATCAGAACATGATCCACCTATCGACTATGAAGGGATGCTAGCTGCCATGACTGAGGCTAAATTAGCCCGTGATCATGACATAGATTTGATGGTTCAATGCTTACGTTCTCACCGTCTGGCTGATTCTGATATCGCTGACCACTCGCTTAGAGCCGACGAACCAAGTTTCTTTGGACAACAAGATTCTAATTCAGTACCATCATGTGAACTTGCCGAAACTCCAATTTTTGATAACTTGGCAAGTTTTTCCTTTCCTGAATTAGAACTTGAGCTTGAATATGATCATGATCTTCCACTTGATGATTCAATTTTATTTCCTGATCCAATAATGACTCCAGTGTCTCCACCTGATTTCACTTTTCCCGAGTCAACATTGGATCCTATTCCAATTCATTATGAAATTGAATCACCCATTTTAGATGATCATATTGAACTTGACCTAGATTCTCACAATCTCTTTACTTCTGAAATTGATTGTACAATTCTGACGGACGATGTTGACCTTAGTTTTGAAGAATTGTATGGCGATGAGCTAGAATTCCTTAATATTGGAAGTAAAGAGATATCATCCATATTAGGTCACATTCCATTGTGGGAAGAAGATTGTGGACTTGAGTTTCAATTTCTTGACTTGGACCCAATTCTTGAACCTAGCCCGACTCCTGAGCCCTTACTTGATTTGAGCATCTTCCCTGAGTCAGTATTCGTTCCCGCACCTATAATGTCCAAGTCAATAATTCCATCCTTTCATACTCCATTTTGGGACAAGGAGGTTGAGACAATTAACTCTGAAATTTATTATGAAATTTGGAAATTTGATGGGGTGGAAATACTAAAAAATGATTATATATATATTTTAGTGGGTTATGTAAGGAAAATTTCTGGTGGGTTCCACCAAATTATTTGTTATCTTGATTGGGCCGCATTTCGTGGACCAATTAGACCACCTCCGGAACCACCACCCTAAGGTAACTTCCGCCTTCCCTTGTTCTGTTTCATGCATATATGCATTCATTCATACATTGAGGACAATGCATGAGATAAGTGTGGGGGTGGGCTTTACTAACATACTAACATAGGTAGACACTAACAAAATTTGCTAAAAAAAAAAAAAAAAAAAATTTAAAAAAAAATGTTATAAAAAGGAAATATTTTGACTTATTTTTTGAAAGAAATCTAAGTTAGTTTTAAGGATTAGGAAAATCATGATTAGGATTTCTAAAAACTTGGTCAAAATAAATAAATTGTTTAAATTTTAGGTATAGGAAGAGAAATTGAATAATTAGTTAGTCTTAATTTTTACCTTAATGAAATGTGCATTCCAAGTACATATCTAGGATTCTAAGACAAAGACCTTGTGCCTCATCATAAAAAAAAAAAAAAAAAGGTCTCTGTGCCTCATCATAAAAAAAAAAAAAAAAGAAAAAAAAATCACCAATTAAGCTGATACATGTGCCTCAAGAAGCATAAGTATTCATGCCTAAAGGTGAGTAAATAAAATAAAGTCCTTAGTTTTGGGGCCTAGTTCACTCGAATTTGAGTCCGCGGGGTGTTTTCTCACCTGGTGCCCTAAAGCCGACCGGTTTGGGAGCCACCGACTTTAAGTTCGCTACATGGGTGGATTAGAAAGCCTAAGAAGACTAAGAAATATAATATATGTATTAACACATCTAATAATCAATTAGTTAGGTATGAGGGCCTCAAGAAGCCTTGATACTTATACGAAAGAAAATTAGATGAGTTATACATGCCAAAAAAAAAATATATATATATATATATATTAACACATCTAATAGTCAATTAGTTAGGTATGAGGGCCTCAAGAAGCCTTGATACTTACACGAAAGAAAATTAGATGATGTTATAAAAATAATAAAGAGGCATGAGAGTCCAAGTTAAGGAATTCCTAGATTCACAAGGGTGCGTATGACTTTTGGTAACGAAAAAGACTATATTAGAAATTCAATTTTAATCCTTACCTAAAATGAATAACAATTGACTTTATAAAGACTAGGTTTGAAGAATGAATAAAAATGATAATCCTAAAACTTATAGACTACTTAGTCTCTTCAAATATAATTCAAATATTTTCCTTTTTATGGATTTTGTGGGTGTAATCCGCTGAAAACCCTCACGAGACAACACTCGTCCTCTAGGGTAACCTAGAGGTTTAACGGCTTGTTGCACGTGCTAAGTGCAATCGTGATTCCTACGAAAGTGAGTTAGGTTAGATTAACTTTTTTTTTCTTTGTTTTTACTCGAGGACGAGCAAAAAGATAAGTGTGGGGGTGTGATTGGTAGTGAAAAGTGCATTTTTATCATCATATTTACCGTCACCTTTTCATATTTATTTATATAATTCTGCACATTTATTAATATTTTGTGATTTATTGTGTGCAGGCCTCGAAATAATAAAAAGAAAGAATTAAAGCTTAAAAAAGAGCCCAAAAGCCCATATTTGAAGCCCAAGAGTCAAAGTGCAAATATCAGATTGTCAAAGTGCAAATATACAAGGGCTAAAGTTGCAATTATTAAAGATGAGGGAAGGATAGAATTCTACCCAACCCTAAACTCTTGCAGGATGAGCATAAAAGCCAAAGATGAGAAGGAAATTCGTTTAAAAGAGATTGGGAGAATTCAAAATCAAGGTAACTTGATTACTAAGTTATCTCGAAATCCCAAGATGGAGAGCCAGGATCACACTTCCAGAAGCAAAAGCCCACATGGACGGACCAGACGAAGCCACGCGCCAAAGCGCATGGCCAGAAGCCACAAAAGTGCCGCGGAATCGCCGCAAAACCGCGGCAATCTAGTTGATCCAGAATCCCAGATTTCGTGGGCAAGTTCATCCAGGACTCCTCAGCCTTCTGTACCTATAAATATCACCTGCAGTGCAACGCAAAGGGTGTCCAGCGTCCAGCAAAGGGCCAAAGTTAGGATTTTTAGGGTTTTTAGGTTTTTAGTTCTCTTTCCACTTTTGTATTTTTTTTAAAAGCTGAGAGGAGATGATGTATTCATGGAGGAAGGGATCTGCTTGTACTGATGGTGACAGTCGGTGTAAGTGTTATTTTCCACCATTGTTTAATAATCGAATCAAGGTTTGCTTTATTTTATTCTTGTACTATTCTAGTTTCTTGTATTCTTATTTTAATCTTGTATCTACTTCTCTCTATTTGTTCTCTAATTTCTTGCCCACCGTGAGATCCAACTGCTTCGAGAATACCTAGCCGAAGAAGGAAGCTTGACGGCCCATGGCGATGAACAGGTCTTCATAGCTTGTTTTTCATTTCGTAGAGTAGATTAAGAAGGCGGACGATCCCATAAGCCGTGCTTGTACGCCTTCCAAGAAAAGGTAAATCATCGCAACGGTTCAAACGGCAAGCAGACTAAAGAGATAAGTTTTCTTTCCTCTTCTTTTATTTTCTTTTCTTTTTTGTAGATTAAATCCACATCTTCCACAATTCGTTTCTTCCATCCATTGTAAATATCATCCATTGTAAATACCACTATTTAACTAATAAAAATAAAAGCTTTAGAGTATAACTTGCTTAACGCTTCCATCGCAGTCCCTCCTTGAGGATCACGACCCGCATAGCCCTGCTACCGCGGATTAGAACTGATTCCTCGCACGATCTATTCTTAATCTAATATTCTAATTTTTGTGTGCAGGAAAAATCAGTCAACAAATTGATTTTTTTTTTTTTTTTTAAACAAGAGATGAAAAACATAAAATAGAAACATAAGGACGTGTGCAGGCTGACTAGGACTAGTTCACCACCCGAGCAAAAGCCCGACTCTCTCATGGCTCAACCGCCATCTCTCCAAGATAGGTTCTATCCTCTTAGAACCTCTATTCCTTCTTGCATCAAGCTAAGTAATGAAGGTGTTGACCCATTTGAGCTTAAGCCACAATATATCAACACCCTTCCAAAGTTTCATTGACTTGAATCAGAGGATGCATACTTCTTCATAAGGGAATTCGAGGAAGTATGTTTAATGATGAATATCCCTAAGTTGGGAAAAGATGCCATTAAGCTTAGGTTTGTCCCCTTTGCTTTAAAAGATTTAGCAAAGAAATGGCTCTACAGTCTAGAGGTTGGTTCTATAGACACTTGGGACAGTTTCGTTAAGGCCTTCTTAAAGAAATTTTATCCCGTTCACAAGACTGCACTGATTAGGAAGAATATCCTACAGTTTAAGCAAACAGCCAATGAGCCTTTTTGGAAATACTTCGAGCGGTTTAAGGACCTCCTTGCCCAATGTCCCCATCATGGGGTAGAGAAATGGCGACTTTGCCAAGTTATATATGATGGATTAGATTATTCTACTAAGACATTGTTAGAATCCATGTGTCAAGGAGGATTTATGAAAAAGAATGAGAATGAAGGATGGCAATTGTATGAGGAATTAGCTGAGAATACCATCCAATGGGAACCTACTCCGGAAAAATTTAGGACTAGTGACCCTACTCCTTCTAAAGGAGGTATCCATTCCATTGAGGCCAATGTAGCAACTGATGCTAAGATAGCTGCTGTTATGCGTAGACTAGAGGCCCTAGAAACTAAGGAGCCAGTCTCTGTGAACCAAGTCAGCCCAACATCTTCGGCGGGCTGTACTTATTGTCAAGATATGAACCATGTGTTCGAGGAATGTCCTATCTTCATTGCGCATCAAAGCTTGCCCGAACATATGAGTGTGGCCTTCACAAGGCCCGCCAACAATCCTTATTCGCCCACCTACAATCCCGGTTGGAGAAACCATCCCAATCTTTCATGGGGCCAAAGCAATAATGATCAGATTAGGCCCAAATTCTCCAACAACTTCCAAAATCCGCCCTATCAGCAAGGTTTTCCTAGCCAAAATCATCCTCCACCTTTCCAATATTCACAAATGGAAACAAGGCTCTCCAATCTGGAAAGAAAGGTGGACACTATTGTTAAAAGCAATGAGACGCTCGCTCAAGTCTTGACTAGGATAGAGATGCAAATGAATCAGCAAGAAAGGCAAAAGGGTACTCTACCTAGTCAACCATTCCCAAACCCTAAGAACTCTAGTTAAGCTCACTTGGCTCAAGAGGATCATATGAGTCATTGCAATGCGATTCATACATTGCGGTCGGGAAAACAAGTTGATAACCAAGTATCAACACCATCAAGTTCTGAACAAGCATTAAGCTTGCCCGATCCAACTCCATCTCAACTTGATGCCAACAACACTAAAAAAGACAAGTCAGCCGAAGATAAGCACAAGCCCATAGCACCCTACCCAAATAGGCTTAAAGATAAGCAATGTGCACAAATGGATAAGGTACGTGAGATTTTTAATCAAGTCAAGATCAATATACCTCTTCTTGATGCAATCCAACAAGTCCCTAGTTATGCTAAGTTTATTAAGGACATGTGCACAAAGAAGAGAAAGACTAATGTGCCCAAGAAGGTTTTTTTAGCCACTAACATTAGTGAGCTATTGTCCAACCAAATACCTGTCAAGTATAAGGACCCTGGTTGCCCGACCATCTCTTGCACAATAGGTCAAACTGCAATTAAGCATGCACTTCTTGATTTGGGAGCAAGTATCAACTTACTCCCCTTCTCAGTCTACCAACAACTTGGGTTGGGCGAGCTTAGTCCGACTAAGGTTACATCCAATTAGCTGACCGATCCGTAAAAATTCCCAAAGGAGAAATTACCGATGTGCTCATCCGAGTGGGGGAGTTTATCTACCCAGTAGATTTTGTTGTTTTGGAGACCGAACCTGTATCCACTCCTCGGTCTCAAACTCCCGTCATCCTAGGACGTCCGTTCCTTGCAACTGCAAATGCGATCATAAACTGTAGGAATGGATCCATGAGGTTGACCTTTGGAAACATGACTAAAGAGGTCAATGTCTTCAACCTGGAAAACCAATCTCGTAAGATAAAGGACCAAACAGTTGAGGTGAACTTCATTGAGAACATTTGTGAAAAAGAAAATGAGTCTCTATTTCTTGACAAGTTATTTGAGGACAAAGTCAACAAATTGGCGCCGTTGCCGGGGAAGGGACGGTAAGTTTATCTCTAAAACAAAAATTTAATTTTTAACTAATTCTTTATTCTTTTCTGTTTGCAGGTTTGGAGAACAGGAAACAGAAACATAGCAGCAGCAGTGGACATATTGCTATTCAGTGCCTCTGCCCTCGAAGGCAGAGCACCAGAACCCACTGTTTTGCCGCGGATCCGCGGCCAGAGCCGCGGAAACGCGGCAACAGTGGTGAATTACTGATCCAATTTTTTGCAGGGTGCTTCAAGTTAAAAATTCTGCTTTCTGCTCTGTTCTGATTTGTTCTGTGATATACCTGTAAATTGCTAATAATTCAACAGTAAATTATTGGTTGTTAAAATAAAATTTGATTAGACGTTTGCATATTAGGCACGTGTCTTTTCAATTATTTTTATTTTACTGTTGAAGAGTGCTGGAGCAAGGTACGTACGCATTGCATGTAGAATAGGACTCATCTCTTGGTTGATTTTTTGCTTTGAGTGAATTCTATTTATTTATCTTGTACACTTGCACTAATTCATCTTAAGGGCATAACCCATTAACAAGATAAGGTGGGGATTTCATCACCCTTCCTTAGCCCAAAAATCATATCCCAAGCACTCACTAACCCAAGCCTAACTAAAACTGAGTAGACGTTGGCCCTAGGGACACTCGGACTCAATTAGGAGATTATCCTAAGGGGGAACGGTGTTGGAAGTTGACTCCTGCCAAATAGTGTCTAGGAAGGGAATTGAGGGCCGAAAGCCCGAAGTGTGGTGGTTATTTAATTAAGGAACGTCTTTGACGGAAAACCTCCCACCACTCTTGCCCTGACCTGGCTGATTAACTTGTGGTCAAAGTCTGCACCCAACCTCCTGTGGACGGTCTAACCAGTTAGGAGTCGTCTAGGTCATAGGTCTACCCTAACTTAGGTTAGAATTTTTCTTTTTTTTGTTCGTTGTGTTTGTGTTGGTGTGATATGGCATATAAGAATAATTCCAATTTTAATCCATATTACACCCCTAACTATTATTCGGATATTACCAACCCGGCATACCCTAACTTTGACCAATCTAGTGTGCCGGAATGGTCTTATCCGAATGAATATAACCCACACCCCCCATCTTATGACTATAATTTCCATAATAATTTCAACTCGTCACAGAGTTCATGGGGTTTCGAGTCCCCCGAGTCTAATTCTCAACCAAATTGTCCTCCATATCCATCTAGTCCACATTCTTCCCAAGATTCATACTCAGATCCACCCATTCAGAATAGAAATCCATCTATCTTGGAAATGATGAGTATAAATAAGTCCAAGCAAAAATCACCATCAATCTTAGACATGATGATACGTGAGTCCACCGACTCACAACTTTATCACGATTACCCGTCCTATTTTCAAGTCCAATCAGAACATGATCCACCTATCGACTATGAAGGGATGCTAGCTGCCATGACTGAGGCTAAATTAGCCCGTGATCATGACATAGATTTGATGGTTCAATGCTTACGTTCTCACCGTCCGGCTGATTCTGATATCGCTGACCACTCGCTTAGAGCCGACGAACCAAGTTGCTTTGGACAACAAGATTCTAATTCAGTACCATCATGTGAACTTGCCGAAACTCCAATTTTTGATAACTTGGCAAGTTTTTCCTTTCCTGAATTAGAACTTGAGCTTGAATATGATCATGATCTTCCACTTGATGATTCAATTTTATTTCCTGATCCAATAATGACTCCAGTGTCTCCACCTGATTTCACTTTTCCCGAGTCAACATTGGATCCTATTCCAATTCATTATGAAATTGAATCACCCATTTTAGATGATCATATTGAACTTGACCTAGATTCTCACAATCTCTTTACTTCTGAAATTGATTGTACAATTCTGACGGACGATGTTGACCTTAGTTTTGAAGAATTGTATGGCGATGAGCTAGAATTCCTTAATATTGGAAGTAAAGAGATATCATCCATATTAGGTCACATTCCATTGTGGGAAGAAGATTGTGGACTTGAGTTTCAATTTCTTGACTTGGACCCAATTCTTGAACCTAGCCCGACTCTGAGCCCTTACTTGATTTGAGCATCTTCCCTGAGTCAGTATTCGTTCCCGCACCTATAATGTCCAAGTCAATAATTCCATCCTTTCATACTCCATTTTGGGACAAGGAGGTTGAGACAATTAACTCTGAAATTTATTATGAAATTTGGAAATTTGATGGGGTGGAAATACTAAAAAATGATTATATATATATTTTAGTGGGTTATGTAAGGAAAATTTCTGGTGGGTTCCACCAAATTATTTGTTATCTTGATTGGGCCGCATTTCGTGGACCAATTAGACCACCTCCGGAACCACCACCCTAAGGTAACTTCCGCCTTCCCTTGTTCTGTTTCATGCATATATGCATTCATTCATACATTGAGGACAATGCATGAGATAAGTGTGGGGGTGGGCTTTACTAACATACTAACATAGGTAGACACTAACAAAATTTGCTAAAAAAAAAAAAAAAAAAAAAAATTTAGAAAAAAATGTTATAAAAAGGAAATATTTTGACTTATTTTTGAAAGAAATCTAAGTTAGTTTTAAGGATTAGGAAAATCATGATTAGGATTTCTAAAAACTTGGTCAAAATAAATAAATTGTTTAAATTTTAGGTATAGGAAGAGAAATTGAATAATTAGTTAGTCTTAATTTTTACCTTAATGAAATGTGCATTCCAAGTACATATCTAGGATTCTAAGACAAAGACCTTGTGCCTCATCATAAAAAAAAAAAAAGGTCTTTGTGCCTCATCATAAAAAAAAAAAAAAAAAATCACCAATTAAGCTGATACATGTGCCTCAAGAAGCATAAGTATTCATGCCTAAAGGTGAGTAAATAAAATAAAGTCCTTAGTTTTGGGGCCTAGTTCACTCGAATTGAGTCCGCGGGGTGTTTTCTCACCTGGTGCCCTAAAGCCAACCGTTTGGGAGTCATCGACTTTAAGTTCGTTACATGGGTGGATTAGAAAGCCTAAGAAGACTAAGAAATATAATATATGTATTAACACATCTAATAATCAATTAGTTAGGTATGAGGGCCTCAAGAAGCCTTGATACTTACACAAAAGAAAATTAGATGAGTTATACATATTAAAAAAATTATTAACACATCTAATAATCAATTAGTTAGGTATTAGGGCCTCAAGAAGCCTTGATACTTACACGAAAGAAAATTAGATGATGTTATAAAAATAATAAAGAGGCATGAGAGTCCAAGTTAAGGAATTCCTAGATTCACAAGGGTGCGTGTGATTGGTAGTGAAAAGTGCATTTTTATCATCATATTTACCATCACATTTTCATATTTATTCATTTAATTCTGCACATTTATTAATAATTTGTAATTTATTGTGTGCAGGCCTCGAATTGTTATTTTAGCAATAAATAAAGCTTAAAGAGCCCAAAAGCCCAGATCCAAGCCCATATTTGAAGCCCAAGAGTCAAAGTGCAAATATCAATTGTCAAAGTGCAATTATGCAAGGGCTAAAGTTGCAATTATCAAAGATGAGGGAAGGATAGAATTCTACCCAACCCTAAACTCTTGCAGGATGAGCATAAAAGCCAAAGATAAGAAGGAAATTCGTGATAAAAGATTTGGGATAATTGAGATCAAGGTAACTTGATTACCAAGTTATCTCGAAATCCCAACATAAAGAGCCAGGATCAAAACTTCCAGAAGCAGGCGACTAGATGGACGGACCAGGAGAAGCCACGCGCCAAAGCGCGTGGCCATATGCCACAGTATTGCCGCGGAATCGCGGCAAAAGCCGCGTTTCCGCCGCAATTTGATCTTATCCCTGTACCAGATTTCGTAGGGGAGTTCGACTGGGACTCTGATTCCCTCTGCACCTATAAAAAGCCCCTGCAGTGCAACGTACAGAGCGTCCAGCGTCCAGCAAAGGGCCAAAGTTCAGATTTTTAGGGTTTCTTCTAGGTTTTCTTTTCTTTTTGTAATTTTTATGTAAGTGAGGGAGATGGCTTTGTTGAGGGTGACACCGACAGATGATTCTCTTCTCTTCCATTGTAATAAATAAAAAGGTAATTTTTATTTTGTTCTTATGTCGTTGCTTTTCTTTGTTTTCTCTTTCTTTCTACTGTGTTTCTTTTTGTTGATCTTTGACGAGCACGCGAGCGTTTACCGAACCACAAGTATACCGAAGATTAGTAGGTTCCAACGATATTCCATGGCGATGTTCTCCTCCTCGAGGCGTATCAACTCATGCTTGCCCAAGGCTTGATGACCTAATGCGACAACGGACTGAGTTCGATCCCAAGGTTTATACGTTCAATGCCTCCGAAATAAGGTAGAAAGTGTTAGGTTTCGCATATTTTCTCCAACCAAGGTTAGTTTTCTATTCTTTTCTTTTCTTTTCTTTTTTGTAGATCAAATCCACACCTCTCCAATATTCTTTCCCACAACTCATTGTAAATACCACTTTTCTTTGTAAATACCATCGTGACTAACAAATTAACTAAAAAAGATAAATTTTTAGAGAAACTTGCTTAACGCTTCTATCGCAGTCCCTCCTTGAGGATCACGACCCGCATAGCCCTGCTACTGCGGATTAGAACTGATTCCTCGCACGATCTATTCTTAATCTAATATTCTAATTTTTGTGTGCAGGAAAATTCAGTCAACAAATTGGCGCCGTTGCCGGGGAGGGACGGTAAGTTTATCTCTAAAACAAAAATTTAATTTTTAACTAATTCTTTATTCTTTTCTGTTTGCAGGTTTGGAGAACAGGAAACAGAAACATAGCAGCAGCAGTGGACATATTGCTATTCTGTGCCTCTGCCCTCGAAGGCAGAGCACCAGAACCCACTGTTTTGCCGCGGATCCGCGGCCAGAGCCGCGGAAACGCGGCAACAGTGGTGAATTACTGATCCAAATTTTTGCAGGGTGCTTCAAGTTAAAAATTCTGCTTTCTGCTCTGTTCTGATTTGTTCTGTGATATACTTGTAAATTGCTAATAATTCAACAGTAAATTATTGGTTGTAAAAAATAAAATTTGATTAGACGTTTGCATATTAGGCACGTGTCTTTTCAATTATTTTTATTTACTGTTGAAGAGTGCTGGAGGAGCAAGGTACGTACGCATTGCATGTAGAATAGGACTCATCTCTTGGTTGATTTTCTGCTTTGAGTGATTCTTATCTATTTATCTTGTACACTTGCACTAATTCATCTTAAGGGCATAACCCATTAACAAGATAAGGTGGGGATTTCATCACCCTTCCTTAGCCCAAAAATCATATCCCAAGCACTCACTAACCCAAGCCTAACTAAAAAAGAGTAGACGTTGGCCCTAGGGACATCTCGGACTCAATTAGGAGATTATCCTAAGGGGGAACGGTGTTGGAAGTTGACTCCTGTCAAATCAGTGTCTAGGAAGGGGATTGAGGGCCGAAAGCCCGAAGTGTGGTGGTTATTTAATTAAGGAACGTCTTTGACGGAAAACCTCCCACCACTCTTGCCCTGACCTGGCTGATTAACTTGTGGTCAAAGTCTGCACCCTACCTCCCGTGGACAGTCTAACCAGTTAGGAGTCGTCTAGGTCATAGGTCTACCCTAACTTAGGTTAGAATTTTTCTTTTTTTTTTTTTGTTTGTTGTGTTTGTGTTGGTGTGATATGGCATATAGGAATAATTCCAATTTTAATCCATATTACACCCCTAACTATTATTCGGATATTACCAACCCGGCATACCCTAACTTTGACCAATCTAGTGTGCCGGAATGGTCTTATCCGAATGAATATAACCCACACCCCCCATCTTATGACTATAATTTTCATAATAATTTCAACTCGTCACAGAGTTCATGGGTTTCGAGTCCCCCGAGTCTAATTCTCAACCAAATTGTCCTCCATATCCATCTAGTCCACATTCTTCCCAAGATTCATACTCAGATCCACCCATTCAGAATAGAAAATCATCTATCGGGGAAATGATGAGTATGCACGAGTCCAAGCAACAACCACCATCAATCTTAGACATGATGATGCGTGAGTCCACCGATTCACAACTTCATCACGATCTCACTTCCTCTTTCCAAATCTAATTCCAAAAGAGGCTTGAAGCCATGACTCAGGCTAGATTAGCTCGCGAGCATGATTTAGATATGATGGTTCAATCTTTGCGTTCTTACAGTTCGGCAAATTCTGATATCGCTGACCACTCTCTTAGAGCCGACGAACCAAGTTGCTTTGGACAACAAGATTCTATTTCAGTGCCATCATCTGAACTTGCCAAAACTCCAATTCTTGATAACTTGGCAAGTTTTTCCTTTCATGAATTAGAACTTGAACATGAATATGATCATGATCCCCAACTTGATGATTCAGTTTTATTTCCTGATTCAATAATGACTCCAGTGTCTCCACCTGATTTCACTTTTCCCGAGTCAACATTGGATCCTATTCCAATTCATCATGAAATTGAATCACCCATTTTAGAAGATCATATTAAACTTGACCTAGATTCTCACAATCTCTTTACTTCTGAAACTGATTGTACAATTCTGACGGAAGATGTTGACCTTAGTTTTGAAGAATTGTATGGCGATGAGCTAGAATTCCTTAATATTGGAAGTAAAGAGATATCACCCATATTAGGTCACATTCCATTGTGGGAAGAAGATTGTGGACTTGAGTTTCAATTTCTTGACTTGGACCCAATTCTTGAACCTAGCCCAACTCCTGAGCCCTTACTTGATTTGAGCATCTTCCTTGAGTCGGTATTCGTTCCCGTACCTATAATGTCCAAGTCAATAATTCCATCTTTTCATACTCCATTTTGGGACAAGGAGGTTGAGACAATTAACTCTGAAATTTATTATGAAATTTGGAAATTTGATGGGGTGGAAATACTAAAAAATGATTATATATATATTTTAGTGGGTTATGTAAGGAAAATTTCTGGTGGGTTTCACCAAATTATTTGTTATCTTGATTGGGCCGCATTTCGTGGACCAATTAGACCACCTCCGGAACCACCACCCTAAGGTAACTTCCGCCTTCCCTTGTTCTGTTTTATGCATATATGCATTCATTCATACATTGAGGACAATGCATGAGATAAGTGTGGGGGTGGGCTTTACTAACATACTAACATAAGTAGACACTAACAAAATTTGCTAAAAACAAAAAAAAACAAAAAAAAAATAAAAATAAAATGTTATAAAAAGGACAGTATTTTGACTTATTTTTTTGAAAGAAATCTAAGTTAGTTTTAAGGATTAGGAAAATCATGATTAGGATTTCTAAAAACTTGGTCAAAATAAATAAATTGTTGAATTTTTAAGTATAGGAGGAGAAATTGAATAAGTAGTTAGTCTTAATTTTTACCTTAATGAAATGTGCATACCAAATGCATATCTAGGATTCTAAGACAAAGACCTTGTGCCTCATAAAAAAAAAAGAAAAAAAAAAAAAAACCACCAATTAAGCTGATACATGTGCCTCAAGAAGCATAAGTATTCATGTCTAAAGGTGAGTAAATAAAATAAAGTCCTTAGTTTTGGGGCCTAGTTCACTCGAATTTGAGTCCGCGGGGTGTTTTCTCACCTGGTGCCCTAAAGCCAACCGGTTTGGGAGTCATCGACTTTAAGTTCGTTACATGGGTGGATTAGAAAGCCTAAGGAAATTAAGGAAAAATTACTTATATATGTATTAACACATCTAATAGTCAATTAGTTAGGTATGAGGGCCTCAAGAAGCCTTAATGCTTATACGAAAGAAAATTAGATGTGTTATACATATTAAAAAAAATAAAAAAAAAGAAAAAAAAAATATATATAGAGGCATGAGAGTCCAAGTTAAGGAATTCCTAGTATAAATTCATAAGGATGCATATGATTTTTGGTAACGAAAAAGACTATATTAGAAATTCAATTTTAATTCTTACCTAAAATGAAAACAATTAATTTTATAAAGACTAAGTTTAAAGAATGAATAAAAATGAGGATCCTAAAACTTATAGACTACTTAGTCTCTTCAATAATAATTCAAATATTTTTCTTTTTATGGATTTTGTGGGTGCAATCCGCTGAAAACCCTCACGAGACAAAACTCGTCCTCTAGGGTAACCTAGAGGTTTAACGGCTTGTTGCACGTGCTAAGTGCAATCGTGATTCCTACGAAAGTGAGTTAGGTTAGATTAACTTTTCATTTCTTTTTCTTTTTCTTTGTTTTTACTCGAGGACGAGCAAAAGATAAGTGTGGGGGTGTGATTGGTAGTGAAAAGTGCATTTTTATCATCATATTTACCATCACATTTTCATATTTATTCATTTAATTCTGCACATTTATTAATAATTTGTAATTTATTGTGTGCAGGCCTCGAATTATTATGTTAACAATAAATAAAGCCTAAAGAGCCCAAAAGCCCAGATCCAAGCCCATATTTGAAGCCCAAGAGTCAAAGTGCAAATATCAATTGTCAAAGTGCAATTATGCAAGGGCTAAAGTTGCAATTATCAAAGATGAGGGAAGGATAGAATTCTACCCAACCCTAAACTCTTGCAGGATGAGCATAAAAGCCAAAGATAAGAAGGAAATTCGTGATAAAAGATTTGGGATAATTGAGATCAAGGTAACTTGATTACCAAGTTATCTCGAAATCCCAACATAAAGAGCCAGGATCAAAACTTCCAGAAGCAGGCGACTAGATGGACGGACCAGGAGAAGCCACGCGCCAAAGCGCGTGGCCATATGCCACAGTATTGCCGCGGAATCGCGGCAAAAGCCGCGTTTCCGCGGCAATTTGATCTTATCCCTGTACCAGATTTCGTAGGGGAGTTCGACTGGGACTCTGATTCCCTCTGCACCTATAAAAAGCCCCTGCAGTGCAACGTACAGAGCGTCCAGCGTCCAGCAAAGGGCCAAAGTTCAGATTTTTAGGTTTCTTCTAGGTTTTCTTTTCTTTTTGTAATTTTTATGTAAGTGAGAGAGATGGCTTTGTTGAGGGTGACACCGACAGATGATTCTCTTCTCTTCCATTGTAATCAATAAAAAGGTAATTTTTATTTGTTCTTATGTCGTTGCTTTTCTTTGTTTTCTCTTTCTTTTCTACTGTGTTTCTTTTTGTTGATCTTTGACGAGCACGCGAGCGTTTACCGAACCACAAGTATACCGAAGATTAGTAGGTTCCAACGATATTCCATGGCGATGTTCTCCTCCTCGAGGCGTATCAACTCATGCTTGCCCAAGGCTTGATGACCTAATGCGACAACGGACTGAGTTCGATCCCAAGGTTTATACGTTCAATGCCTCCGAAATAAGGTAGAAAGTGTTAGGTTTCGCATATTTTCTCCAACCAAGGTTAGTTTTCTATTCTTTTCTTTTCTTTTCTTTTTTGTAGATCAAATCCACACCTCTCCAATATTCTTTCCCACAACTCATTGTAAATACCACTTTTCTTTGTAAATACCATCGTGACTAACAAATTAACTAAAAAAGATAAATTTTTAGAGAAACTTGCTTAACGCTTCTATCGCAGTCCCTCCTTGAGGATCACGACCCGCATAGCCCTGCTACTGCGGATTAGAACTGATTCCTCGCACGATCTATTCTTAATCTAATATTCTAATTTTTGTGTGCAGGAAAATTCAGTCAACATGATCCTCGCACGATCTATTCTTAATCTAATATTCTAATTTTTGTGTGCAGGAAAACTCAGTCAACACGGGTCGCTCCACAGGGAAGGATGCGATGGAAGCTTTTCAGAACGATCTTCTCTGTAAATGGCTTGGGAAAGAAAAAGAGATATTGATTGTGAGAATTAGATTTAATCAAGCAAAAGAATTATAGTTTACTAATCATATACCACAACCAAAGTATTAGTCTAAAAGAGTGAACATCATATTGAATGAAGAATTATCTACCCAAGGGTTTTGATTGAGAACCAAGCAAGATGAATGAAGATGTTGTAAACCTTAATTAGTTTGCACTAATAAAAATTAAACTATAGTTCATCTTAATTTTAAAGCATAGCATAAGAAAAGTCCACTTAAAATTATGCTATCAAAGTATTTAAATTGAACCATGAATAACCATTTAAAAAGTGCAACCTAAATTAGCTAAACTAAATTTTGATTCATCTTCAAGAACACCAATTTAATCCTAGAGTTTCTAATAAGCATAGATGTCAATAAGTTCATCTTTTAAACTAAACTAGGGTTGATAAAGAGATTAGCAAACTATAGGTTTAATTAGTTATTCATATTTTTCTTTTTATTTTCAATTTTTATTTTGAATAAGAAAAGTTGCATGAAAATTAAAAGAAGAAAAACAAATAAGCTAAGCAGAAAACTAAATTGAATTGTAAAGTAAGAAGAGAAAGAAGAATAAAGAACCTTTTTATTAGATATCACTGACCAATTACAAAGCTCTCCTGCTTCTTCAACAATCTTCTTCTCCAAATAAAAAAACGAAAAATACAAGAAAATTCGGAAAGAAGAAAAGATCTAAAGAAACCCTATGCTTCAGCTCTCCGATCTCCCTCACTGTTGCTCTGCAAGGGTATTATAGGAGATTTAAGACGTAGAGTACCAGTACAACTCTCCTACGAAACCGCGTTGCCAGACGTATCCAAACGGCCGCAGAAACGCGGCTATAGCCGCGTTTCCTCGGCAAAAGCGTGGCCAATGGCCACGGGCTTTTTCACGTGGCCTCCTCTGGTCCGTCCGTCTGGGCGCCTCCTCTTGGATTCTGCATTCTGATCCTCAATCTTGAGAATTCGGGATAACTTGGGAAGCAAGTTATCAAAAATTCGAATTTAAAAAGGAGTTGGTCCTATATCTTTATCTTCAAGCCTTTCTTCCCTTTATCTTTATCTTGTAGTACAAGCAACCAGGTTCAAGTAGAAGTCTATCTCTGATTTTAGTTAGGATAAGGATCCTTATTTTATCCTTCTTCTCCTTTTGATTTGAATAGCAATTAGGAGTCCTACTTTATCCTTCCTCCTCCTCCCCTAGATTTTAAATTAATAATTTAAAATCCAAGTTTAGATTATGTTAGCTAAGATAGAAGCTTCTAAATTACTAAAATAAATCATGCATGTGGGCTTGCGGGCTTTTTGGCTTCTGGGCTTCAATTGAGCTTCATTTATTTATTCTTTAATTACCCAAGGCCTGCACAACACTAAACAATAAATATTACGTAGCAGTGCTTTATAAAAGAATAAGTAGGGAAATATGATGATAAATATGCATTTTTGACTACCTATCAGTTGGGTTGGCTCTTTGAGACGAATTTCTTGAGAAGTTTCCCAATAGTCTTATTGAAAGCTTTTGCAAAGCCGTTAGCGGCTGGATAGTATACCATTGAAGACACACTATGAATTCTGAACTTGTTGTAGAATCTTTAGAATGCTTAGTATACGAACTGAGGCTCATTATCATGGACAATCTATCGTGGCATGCCAAAGTAGTAGACCACGTGATGTTTAATGAACTTGATCACGTCAGATGTCTTTATCTCCTTCAAAGGGATAGCCTCTGCCCACTTGGAAAAGTAATCAGTTGTGGCTAAAATAAATCGATGTCCTTTGGAAGAAGGCAGGCTGATAGGACTAACCAAGCCCATTCCCCACATCTCAAATGGCCATGAAGAAGTTATAGAACGAAGATGTCCTGGTGCTTGATTAATGAAGTCACCATGGATCTGACAAGCGTGGCATCGCTTAGCATAAGCGATGGCATTAGGGAACATCTTTAACCAATAATATCCAAGTCTTTGGAGTCGATCTCTAAGTTTTGAACTAGGTTGGTGAGCTCCACACATACCATCATGAGCCTCTTTGAGTGCCTCTTGTGCCTCTTTATGTGACAAGCAGCGGAGGAGGATTCCATCATGCGATTGGTGATACAGTATTCTCATGATCGCATTGTAGTAGAATTTAGGGGCTTTCCTTCTAATAGCAGCGGCCTCTTTAAGGTCATCAGGAAGAATGTCATACAATGCGTACTTGATGTACGGGAATCACCACTCCCTGAGCTCTACGACCTGCTCTAAAGTTTCTTTGACTTGAAGGTTCCCTGCTAGAATCTGATCCTTTTCGAGGGCGAGTTTTGGACATACAAGTTATGGCTGTAGATGAGTACTTTTTCTGCCGCTCCGGCTGGAAGAGCAAGGAAGCGGCAAGGGATGCCAGTGCATCTGCATGTGCATTTTGCTGGGGAGGTACATGGTCGATGTAAAAGTTTTTGAACCTCTCTGCCATGTGGGTAGTTGCATTGTGATAGAGTACTAAGTCTTCATATCTAACTTCGTACTCCCCACGAACCTGGTTAACATGAGCTTTGAATCACCGTATGCTTCGAGATTTTAACGCCAATCTCATCGGCGATTTGCATCCCAATCAAGAGAGCATTATACTCTGCTACATAATTGGAACATGGCTCAGTTAATGAGAATGCACGAGGGATTACGTAGTTCTGTGGGGAGACAAGTACTACCCCCACTCCTGCTACAATATTTCCTCGAGGACTCGTTCTTGATACGCCGTCGAAGAAGAGTTGCCACACCTGTCCTTTGAAAGACGTTTGGGTTAAGCAAACTTCAGCGACCTCATCTAGGAGATCTTTATAAAGTTTTGTTATTCTTGGATCCAGATGGTGAGCCAAGAAGTCTGTCACTGCCTGTCCCTTCACAGCTTTTTGTGGTAGAAATTGTTTCGCATATTGGGAGAGCAATTTGGCCCATTTTACCAATCGACTATTCAGTGACGATGGCTTCATCATAAGCAATCTTAAGGATTGAATTTTGATATGACGTGTATGGTTTGGCCTACTAAGTAGTGTCGTGTGTTCTGGATGGCAAATACTAACGCCAAACATTCTTTTTCGACCGGGTTTGTATCGATGCTCAGCTCCGATCATTGTTCTACTCAGGTAATAGATTGCCTGCTCTTGTCCCTTATCATTATTCTGGGCTAGCAAAACTCCTAGAGAATGATTCATAGCTCGAACGTATATCAGGAAAGATTTTTTTGACACCGGAGCTGTTAAGACAGTTGGATGCGTGAGGTACCGCTTGATTTTCTCAAACATTTGTTGGCAAGCATCATCCCAGATGAATGAAGCACCTTTCTTCATCAATTTGGTAAGGCATCATCCTGAGAGATTTGAGATAAACATCTAGATATAGGCTAGTTGCCCTTGTAATCATCTAAGTTCTCTGAGATTCCTCGGAGTTGCATCTCCTGGACGGCGCGGACTTTCTCTGGGTCAAGGTGGATTCCTTTGGAAGTTACGATAAACCCAAGGAATTTACCGCTGGTTACCCCCAGGAATGATTTGGTGTAATTCATCTTTAATTGATGCGCCCGCATGATATCGAATACTGTAATGCCCCGATCCTGCGGGTATAAAGATGTTACTGTGACATATATACGCAGGTCAGAAATACCCTCACGTATATACGCTAAGCATCAGTACATGCAAGAATTAGAGTACGAAAGCATATGGTGCATTATACATTCCAACATATGAGTACAATTACAAAGTTATCACTAGATGTGACACAATATTATAAGAATATTACATCGCCGATAGGCGCAATTGTGAGAATACAAGGAGATATACCAGTATGAACAATACAAAGGCGCTTACGAGTTTACAGAAGGAAAACTCGAGAGATGCGCAGGAGGCCTGGAAGGATAGGGCTCTGGACGGTCTGCCAATGATCTACGCCTCAGCTGCGCATCTCTGATCAGCAATAGGGAGAATTCACAAGTTCCAAACTTCGAGACCTGGACATGAGGACCAGGGGAGTCAGAACTCCCCAGCGAGTGGTGATGCTAATGCAAAATGGCGTGCAAAGATAAACACATGTATATCGATAAAGCCGAATCATAAACATGCATTGAAAACTGTGTCGTGAGCACAAGCACATAGGAGCAAGTCGAAATATAGCAAGTGATATCAAGCAGGGATTACTCATGGTATAATAAGATAAGGGTAGGAAACTGGTAGAATAGAACACAAGTGGCAAAGCAGGTTGTAAGCTGCTATAATATAATAATGGTCATAAACTAGAAATCTGATGTAAAATCTAATGAAAGCAAACTCGGTAAAGCATACAATGGATATATAGTTAGCATCTTTTATTATTATTACTCATCTTACCTTGATATCTAGATATGTGAACTAGCGTCCCAACACACGTATATCCAAATCTGAGTAAAACAAAGTTGTTATTGGGAACCAACGGGGGTATCAATGAACAATGTTTACAATGGGTCCCGTTCATTCTCGGGACCACGGCCCAGGATGTTCTGTTACTGGAGGATGAACCTACCGCAAGACATACAAGAGGGTCTTATAGGATGCTCTTTTCTAGATGGTACCAAGCAAGAGGTAGCCAGCACTCCCCTCGGTCACCTAGAGGCCCTCAGGTCGAACCGAAAGTTTTAGTTACATAACGTACCTAATACCACTATAAACACGAACATATATTGATGTCCTTAAGTTTCCCCTGACCCGATGTAAGTTTTCCCATTTTATGATTTATTAGATAATTATCAGATTTCGGGAAAGCAGGAACAAGTCAGGAATATCAAGAGTACAGGTGTATCAGGAGTATGATTTGTACTAAAATATATCAAGATGTAAGTAAGATTTCAGGTCATCATTCCCATTATCGTGATACTTATAAGAGTCAAGTACGTCATGCTGGGTGTCAAGTGATAACATGACAGGAGGGTGATATCAGGCAGGTGGCAAGTGATAGCATGGTATATGTAAGCACATCAAGCGATACAGGAAAATAGTACAGATATACGAGATTGGTACGAATACCAGAAAACCATGCAGTTTCAAGAAAAAACAGTATAAGTAAGATTGCAAATTCTTCACAACCATTAATAAAAAATAGATAAACTAGAGAGCAGGTAATAAGTAAGGAAGCGATCACCCAAGCGGAGCTAAGCAAGCTGGAGGTACGGATAGAGCACCTGGCGAGGTTATTGGGACGACTCGGCTTAAAATGCGAGTAGAAAATCTGACAGCATCTCGCTTAGACGAATCTAGTGGTAAAGCGCCGAACACTAAGCATGCCTACCAGGCAGAGCTGAGAGACCTTACGGTCTAAGTGCTCTTCTCTTTTGAGGTAGTGGACGAGAGCCCGGAGTATAAAGTACGCTCGGGGTCTAAGCGGACTCTCGGTAGCTGTAATATCCCTAGTTAGAAATACTGTATTTTATTTTTCTAAAGTATTTATTTAATTTATTGATTATTATTATTATTATTATTAATTACTTGATTTATGACTTATTGCATTATTAAATAAATAAATCATTTTAAGATAGTAAATGGTATTTTAGCTTTATATATATACTTACCATTGTTTCTTATCTGTATTTATAGTTCCTTATTAAAATTATTTCTAATATCATTCTTATTATTTACTATTAGTGGTAGTTAGTACTATTATTATTATTTATTGTTATTACGATTAGTGTTATTATTATTTATATTGTTAGTGTTTATTAATTATTATTAGTGCTACTATTATTTTATTTATTTTAATATTAATATTATCAGTGATGTTGTTAATTATCATTATTGCTATTGCTATAGTTATTCTAATTATTATTAGTATTATTAATTATTGTTATTAGTGTTTATTAATCTTACTATTCATTATTATGATTATTTTGTAAGGTTATTAATGTTGTTGTTATTATATTATGGTTAACTATTGATCTTGTTAATAGTAGTATTATTATTTGCATTCTTTTAATCCTATACTCTTATTCCTATCCATTAACCCTATAACCCCTTTACCCATTTAGATCCACACCCAATACCCATGACCCGTTAACCCTATATATAATCCTAATTCTAAACCTAAACCTAATCCCTACGCTAATCTTCTTTCTCCACCAAACACAGCTATCACGCCCATCTCCCACTCCACGAGCGCGCACATCGCCCCGGCCTTCAACCTGCGTGTGCGTCGTGGACCACCTCCTCCTCCTTCACGGCCGCCAGCAGCCCGAGATCTCTCCTCCCTCGCCATGGTTCATCCGACGGAGCATATTCCCCCTTGGCTGCCCTCCTCTTCGTGAGATCCCTGGCAAACCCACGCTGGCGTGTTGCATGCATCCCCCTTCTCTCCTTGCCATGCCGCACTTCTCCACTCGAGCACCAACAGCCACAATGGCGTCCAAGGCATCCCCCAACCGGATCTCCTCTCCTGTGGCACGCGGCAACACCCCCCATCAGGCCACACCATCCCCACACACAGCCGCACCATCTCTCCTTCGCCTTCACTAGAGATAGCCTCCCTGCTGTGCCTCTGAAACCAGCTCCACCACAGCAGCAAGCTCACCCACCTCCTCCTTGCCGAGACAACTGCAAACACTCCTCCCAAGATCGGAGCTGCCCTCCTCCACAGCTCTGCCGTGACTCCACAAGCAACAGCCAGGCACCCCATTGGTCTGGTGCACACCTGCAGCTCAGCCGAGACCCTCTCCTTCCATCACGGCAACAAACCCTTTAGCGGAGCCTAGGGCAAGACCTTCCCCTCCTCTCCGTTCCGTCGCCTCACCGGAACACCCCGGAACCGTTGATCTCTTCCACGACCTCCGCTGGCGATGTCGTGCTCGCCGCGCTGCGACCATGAACACTTCACTGCCATGCTCGTCCCTCTTTCAATCTCAGTTGTACAGTCTCTCTATGTAAATAATTGGTTTGTGTATGAATTTATAATTAAATATATGTGTGTGTAATTAAGGTGTATTTTATGTGAATGCATGAATGTGTATTAGAGTGTACATGGTGTTAATATGTACATGCATGGGTGTGCTGTAAATGCATGTGTGTGTGATTTATGTATAGTAGGTGTGTGTAAAAATATATTTGTGTGTGTGGTGTTATGATTAGCGTGTATGTTGTGTGTGTAGGTATACGGGTGCGTGTTCGTGTGAATTTATGGATGAGTGTGTGTCTCAGTTGCAGCACGTGGACTTGTTCGCGCGATCCGAACTCGTTACAGAAGATTTCGGATTTGTATCCGTTGTGAACCAGATACAGGGGTGATTCAAAGACCGACCCATGGGATGATCCGTAGATCAGTACTAGTTCGTGCAGTGAAGACCAGACGGCAATTCGGTTCCGAAATCATATCATTTCATGTGAGTGTTCGTTCTTGTGCATTTTCTTATTTACCATTGTCGGTATGCGTTTACATGTTACACTTATCATTTCATGTAACTTTCTGTTATATTTTATCAGTTTGATTACTTGTACCACTTCACGAGATATCTGTGACTGTTCACCTTATTTACCTAGTCGATACGAACTTGTATCAACATCATTTCATGTGCTAATAGTTTGT